>JAAEAF010013711.1:0-7500 GCA_011037195.1 Triatoma infestans
GAAGGGCACCACCAGGAGTGGAGCCTGCGGCTTAATTTGACTCAACACGGGAAACCTCACCAGGCCAGGACATTGGAAGGATTGACAGATTGATAGCTCTTTCTTGATTCAGTGGGTAGTGGTGCCTGGCCGTTCTTAGTTGGTGGATCGATTTGTCTGGTTAATTCCGATAACGAACGAGACTCTAGCCTATTAACTAGACGATATCGGTATCAATGCTACCGACGACACTTATTCTTCTTAAAGGGACAGGCGGCTTACAGCCGCACGAGATTGAGCAATAACAGGTCTGTGATGCCCTTAGATGTCATGGGCCGCACGCGCGCTACACTGAAGGAATCAGCGTGTACTTCCCTGGCCGAAAGGCCAGGGTAACCCGGGAACTCCTTCGTGTGCTAGGATTGGTGGCTTGAATTGTTCCCCATGAACGAGGCATTCCATAAGCGCGAGTCATAAGCTCGCGTTGATTACGTCCCTTGCCCTTTGTTACACACCGCCCGTCGCTACTACCGATTGAATGATTTAGGAGGTCTTCGTACTGGCGGTTAATCTTTACCAACTTGTTGGTATTGATGTACGCTGGAAAGATGACCAAACTTGATCATGTAGAGGAAGTAAAAGTCGTAACAAGGTTTCCGTAGGTGAACCTGCGGAAGGATCATTAAAGAGAGAGTTCAAACTTATTTTTAGAACTTTTTAAAAGTTCTATTTTAAAATGTGATTTAGCAGCTGAAATATATATGAAATGGTTTAGTCATTAAATGCAAATGGTTTATTTTTCTATGATATGTGCACACGTTTTTAAAAAACAGCAAAGACATAAATAAAATAAAAATCCGCAAAGACATAAATAAAATAAAAAGCCGCAAAGACCAATACTAATACATCTATCCAATAAATGTGGATTTACCGTCGTCCACAGGATAGATTACATGTGGGCTTGGGGAAACCCACATGAGGGACGCGCTTCATGTGAAACCATGGAAGGGGTTGGTTGCTTGAGACAGCAGGGCGGTGGCCATGGAAGTTGGATTCCGCTAAGGAGTGTGTAACAACTCACCTGCCGAGGCAACTAGCACTGGAAATGGATGTAGCTGTAGCGTTGGGCCATATTTATCTGTGTGCATATAGATTGGGGAAAAAAAAAATCATTTTTTTGATGACCAAGACTATGTAATTATATAGATTAGGCAAGCTAATTCAACATTTCTATATTGCGAATTGTAATCCACTATTGGATTACAATTGGGCGTTCTTAATGTTAACGTGCCTTAATTGGTACGTTAATATTATTTATATATCGAAAAGTTATTTAATGCATAGTAATCTTATTACCCTGAGCGGCGGATCACTCGGCTCGTGGGTCGATGAAAGACGCAGCAAACTGCGCGTCGTCATGTGAACTGCCGGACACATGAACATCGACACTTTGAACGCACATTGCGGCCCTGGGATTCTATCCAAGGGCTACGCCTGTCTGAGGGTCGTTAAAAATTAGAAATTTTATTTTTAAAATTTCTATTAAAATTTATATATATATATTATAAATATATATATATATATTTGAAATTTTCTGTTGTCAACACGTTTTTGCTTGTACAACAGTATTTCTAAATACATGCAATTTTCTTTTCTTTATGTTATTTCTTATATACTTGTTTTTTAGAGCATAGTTTCAATTTTGAAATTTGTAATCCAAGTATTGGTAATAAATCAAGTATAGTAGTGAAATGTTGAAGCAAAAGAAATTATTTTCGCATCTAGGCATAGTCTGGGCGATGTTTTTCTTTTTGCATAAAACAATGCTCTACATTTATTTACTTGAGTTTGCCAATTTTTTTTTATATATATTAAACTGCCTTGCAGTTGCCATATATAAATTTTGGATTTTTCAAATTGTATATTGTAAACTATGTAAAAACAGGTTAGAAATATTTAAAAAGAAAAGAGATGCGCAATCATTTTTTCGACCTCAGATTAGGTGGGATTCCCCGCTGAATTTAAGCATATGAGTAAGCGGTGGAAAAGAAACCAACAGGGATTCCCTTAGTAGCTGCGAGTGAACAGGGATTAGCCCAGCACTGAATCCCAAAAGCATTGCTTTTAGGGAAATGTAGTGTTTGGGAGGGCTCAATTAACCCTGAGATATGTGCATTTCGCCCAAGTCCATCTTGAACGAGGCCACGGTCCCGAGAGGGTGCCAGGCCCGTTGATGGCAAATGCCTATTTCAGGTGGGCCTCTCCTTAGAGTCGGGTTGCTGGAGAGTGCAGCCCTAAGCAGGTGGTAAACTCCATCTAAGGCTAAATACAACCACGAGACCGATAGCGAACAAGTACCGTGAGGGAAAGTTGAAAAGAACTTTGAAGAGAGAGTTCAAGAGTACGTGAAACCGCTCAGGGGTAAACGGAAAAGAACTGAATATCCGAAAGGGGAGATTCACGTCTTACCAGTTGCTCAACTTTTAAATGATTTGAGATGGCCTCTCGCCCTATTCAGTGTAACAGCTGTGGTAGTGGGTTTGGTCGCTCGCATTTAAATTGGAAGGGTAATGGTGGACCGCACTTCTCCCTTCGTAGGACGTTGCGACCTGTCAAATAATATCCTAAGTATTTGGCTAATTTGTCTGTTTTTAGGCAGTACTGAAAGGTATTTCCTTTAACAGTTTTAGCCGTTTAGATACTGGATATAATTGACAGTAACGAATCATGGTGTTGAGCCACTTACTTTGTAAGTGTCCTTCATGGCTGTTTGCAAGTGGGTTGGTTAATTAGTTTTAGTCGGATTTCGGTCCGTCTAACTATTCCGCCTACTGTTGGTACACTGTTCCTTGGACAGTGCTTATAACACCGGTCGGCAGCGATTCAGGTTCAGGCTCCTATCCGACCCGTCTTGAAACACGGACCAAGGAGTTTAGCGTGTACGCAAGTCATTGGGTGTATAAAACCCAAAGGCGAAATGAAAGTAAAGAGTAGAGATTTGTAAATAAGTTTACTTTTTTACAATCTCCTCTTTAGGGAAGATGGAAATATCATACAGCAATGTGTGAAATTTTCCCGCATTCCCAGGGCGCTTGTTTCTTGCTTTGCGAGTCAATGCGCACCCAGAGCGGACACGCTGATACCCGAAAGATGGTGAACTATGCCTGGCCAGGACGAAGCCAGGGGAAACCCTGGTGGAGGTCCGCAGCGATTCTGACGTGCAAATCGATCGTCGGAGCTGGGTATAGGGGCGAAAGACCAATCGAACCATCTAGTAGCTGGTTCCCTCTGAAGTTTCCCTCAGGATAGCTTGCACTCGGTTGAGACGAGTCTCCTCCGGTAGAGCGAATGATTAGAGGCATTGGGGTCGAAACGACCTCAACCTATTCTCAAACTCCAAATAGATGAGATCCCCGGCTTTCTTAAAAGTGAAGCCGTGGGAATCGGATCAGAGTGCCAAGTGGGCCAATTTTGGTAAGCAGAACTGGCGCTGTGGGATGAACCAAACGCAGAGTTAAGGCGCCTAAATTGACGCTCATGTGAAACCATGAAAGGCGTTGGTTGCTTAAGACAGCAGGACGGTGGCCATGGAAGTTGGAATCCGCTAAGGAGTGGGTAACAACTCACCTGCCGAAGCAACTAGCCCTGAAAATGGATGGCGCTGTAGCGTCGTGCCTATACTCTGCCGTCAATGACAAAGGTAGTTAATAAGCTGTGTGTTAATTAATGTTGTAGTTTTTTAAATTGCGATGTTGTTAATTATATAGCTTGTTTCATACTACTATTATGTCTTGACGAGTAAGAGGGTCGCGGCGATGAGCTCAGAAGGGTCTGGGCGAGAGCCCGCCTGGAGCCGTCGCTGGTGCAGATCTTGTTGGTAGTAGCAAATACTCCAGCGAGGCCCTGGAGGACTGATGTGGAGAAGGGTTTCTTGTGAACAGCTGTTGCACAAGAGTCAGTCGATCCTAAGCCCTAGGAGAAATCCGAAGCGATAGGCTGCCGTTAAGATTTAATTATTGTAAATGGTTGGCGCTATCTGGGCGAAAGGGAATCCGGTTCCTATTCCGGAACCCGGCAGCGGAACCGTTCCAAATCGGGCTCTCATTTGAGAACTCGTCGGGGTAACCCGATAAGACCCGGAGACGCCGTAGGGAAATTCGGAGGGAGTTGTCTCTTCTCTATAAGCGTTCGAGTTCCCTGGAAACCTCTAGCAGGGAGATAGGGTTTGGAACGCGAAGAGCACCGCAGTTACGGCGGTGTCCGGATCTTCCCTACGGACCTTGAAAATCCGGGAGAGGGCCACGAGGAACCCCGCGCCGGCTCGTACCCATATCCGCAGCAGGTCTCCAAGGTCAATAGCCTCTAGTCGATAGAATAATGTAGGTAAGGGAAGTCGGCAAATCCGATCCGTAACTTCGGGATAAGGATTGGCTCTGAGGACTGAGTCGTGCCGGGCGTGGTCGGGAAGTGGAGCGGTGTCAACGTGCCGGGCCTGGGCGAGGAGAAAATTGCGTTCAAGCGCTTTTGGATCCGAGCTCGGTCCCGTGCCTTGGCCACCCACGGATCTTCCTTGCTGCGAGTCGTTAGCCGTGTGGTTACCGTTGGCTTCTGCTGGCTGGTCGACCTGGCTTACGCTCTCTTCGGCCGACATTCAACAGTCAACTCAGAACTGGCACGGACAAGGGGAATCCGACTGTCTAATTAAAACAAAGCATTGCGATGGCCCCAACGGGTGTTGACGCAATGTGATTTCTGCCCAGTGCTCTGAATGTCAAAGTGAAGAAATTCAAGCAAGGGAGTAACTATGACTCTCTTAGTACAACATTCTCAATTTTATTCCGCGTAACTGGGCGCGAAGAGGTAGCAGGGGCTAGTTGTTTTGTGTTGAGCTTGTTCCTAGCCTGGGATGCCTGCTGCCTAAAAGATGGGAAGCACGGATGTATCGAGGGCCCTCGGGGCGTCTCTGGCCTGATCTAGGTGAACCCTAGTGAGGGCCCGAAGCCGCCTCCGGGGATCACCCTCTTTGCTCGGCTTCCCTTTGAGCTGCTTGTCTAAGAGAACTAGTTGAAATGGGCCAGATATGCGCTTACAAGTCCATCCCACTAGCCTCTACTGGTCAAGTCAAGTATGCACGCCTCCAAGGGGCCCCCGCTGGTAACTGGTCACAGGTCTCGGCCTGGGCCAGGCAGAGTGCTATTTGGCGAGCTCTCCACACGGCAGGTGTGGACCCCTCTAAGGTGGCAACCCCACCATGTGCCTTCCGACCCGCTCATTCAGAGGAGGGGAGCAATCAAGGGCGGAGGCTTCATAGGGTGAATGGGTTGCCTTCCCATTCACCCTCATCACAGCGGGCACAACAAGACGAACAACTGAAGATCTTCGGCTTGGCCCACCGGTCAGCCGACCCGCTGCTTCCACCGGGCCTCCCGTCGGCGGTCCGTCGTCGTCCTCGACTTCGACGTCATCGGCGGTTGAGTGTCCAGAGTGTGGGAGGACCTTCTCCACGAGGAGAGGTCTGGGTGTGCATCGTCAGCGGTCACACCCTGCCGAATATGCTAACAGCATCGCCTTGCCTACTGTTAAAGTCAGATGGGCGCGGGAAGAGATGCTAATACTGGCGAAGAGAGAAGCTGAGAACATCATTGAAGGGGTTCGTTTTATGAACCAAGCACTCCTTCCTCTCTTCAGTAACCGCAGTTTAGAGTCGGTTAAAGGCGTTAGACGCCGTGCCGACTACAGGGCGATGGTGGATGATGCGCTGCGCGCACTGCGGTCTCGACCGTCGAGCTCGCTGGCCACGTCCCCCGATGGTGCCGAGAGTGACAGCGATCAGTCGTCTGTCTCGATCGGCAGCGCTGGCATGAGCGCTAGGCCTGTGTCGCCTATCCCGGCGTCCAACTCTGAGGGAGAGTCTGAGCTGCATAATGCAGTAAGGTCTCTCCTTTGGGAAACGGTCGCGCCCGGAGAGGGCTTCAACGCCGAGCAGCTTCGCTGTTCCGCTGCGAAAGCCCTGGACGGTCGTGACGTCAGTGATGAGTTGGTTAGCTGGCTTAGGCTCTGCTTTCCTGGCGCTGCGTTGGCGCAGCCATCGGGGCGTGGGACTACTGGCGGGCGACGTGCTCGTAGGCCAAGGTGCAAGAAGGGGAAAAGGATCCTAAGAAGGAAAGCGTATGCGCGAACGCAGACCCTGTGGAAGCGTAACCGGTCCAGGGCTGCACACGAAGTGTTAGATGGTGGTCCGAGGCGGGGCGCCCATGACCTCGAGGAAATCGAGGGTTTCTGGGCTCCTTTGCTGCAGACGCCAATGGGTATTGAGGAGAGCCACCCTCTTCGGAAGGTTGGACCTCCGATTGCCGTTGGCGATCTGCTTGGCCCCATCAGCACGGACGAGGTGCATGCCCATCGGATTTCGGTGCGCTCCGCAGCCGGACCGGACAACATCTCGGTCCGGGCGTGGAATGCGTTCCCACCAGAGATCCACGCCCTGTTATATAACACGATACTAGTACAAGGGAAGTTACCGGAAGCGTTAAGGGTGTCTCGCACGGTTTTTATCCCTAAATCGGACTTACCCGGTTCTCCGGGCGGCTACCGGCCGATTTCGGTCGTGTCGGTGGTCGTGCGACACCTCCATAAGATCTTAGCAGCCAGGCTAAGTGCCCTACGTCTCTTTGACGAACGTCAGAGGGCCTTTGTCTCCGCCGATGGAGTAGCTGAGAACCTTGTCGTTCTCGACTCTCTACTGGCGACGGCACGGTCCTCGTTGCGTGAGGTGCATTTGGTCTCGCTGGATATTATGAAGGCGTTTGACAGTCTTGATCATGGGGCGATCGAGCGCATCCTGCGTGCCCGAGGATTCCCTGAATCTTTTATCGGTTACATACTAAGCGGTTACACCCATGCCAGTACACGGTTTGAGGTGAAGGGCAGATCCAGTAAGGACGTCATTCTTCGAAGGGGAGTGAGGCAGGGTGATCCTCTATCGCCATTGATTTTTAATCTGGCGATGGATGAGATCCTTTCCTCTATCCCCGAGGAGGTGGGTTTCCTCTTGGAGGGCGAGCGCGTCTCCTGCTTGGGATATGCAGACAACTTAGTCGTTGTAGCTTCTTGAAGTTGGGGATGAGCTTAGCACTCAGTAAAATAGAGGAAGCAGCGTCTAGTCTGGGCTTGTTCCTGAACCCAAACAAGTGTCATGCTCTCTCCTGCGTCCCTGACGGACACGGGAAGAAGTATAAGATCGTGGCTGAACCCCAATTTCAATTGGGGGGAAAACCACTCGGACAATCGTCCGCGGTTTCCGAGTGGAGGTATCTTGGAGTGGATTTTGATCCGCGTGGAGCCAAGACGATAGAAGTTGATGTTTCGGCTGCGTTGGAGAATCTTGCTCGAGCGCCTCTGAAGCCTCAGCAGCGTCTGGTTATCCTGCGGACATTTTTCATTCCCAGATTTGTCCATGGTCTTGTGCTCGGCAACGTCACCTCTGGTAGGCTGTTGCGGTTGGATAGGCAAGTTCGGCGG
>JAAEAF010013711.1:12500-14375 GCA_011037195.1 Triatoma infestans
AAGTTCTACATTCTATAATCATGTTTTCCAAAGGTATACATGTCTATTTATTCGCAAACGTTCTACATTTAATTTTTCAAAGTTATACATTCTAATATTACGCAAAAGTGTATACAATTCTAACATTTTCAAAGTTCTACATTCTAAAATTTAGTTGTGACAAAGTTATACATTCAATATTACGCAAAGTTCTACCATTCTAATAATTCATGTTTTCAAAGTTCTACATTCTAATAATTAGTATTTGTAAAGTTCTACATTCTAATAATTCATGTTTTCCAAAGTTATACATTCTAATATTACGCAAAGTTCTACATTCTAACATTTTTTAAAGTTCTACATTCTAATAATGAGTATTTGTAAAGTTCTACATTCTAATAATTCATGTTTTCCAAAGTTATACATTCTAATATTACGCAAAGTTCTACATTCTAACATTTTTCACAGTTCTACATTCTAATAATTCAGTTTTCCAAAGTATACCTTATATATTTCGCAAAGTTCTTACATTCTAACATTTTTCAAAGTTATACATTCTATAAAGTTCTACATTCTAGTAAAAACTTGATTTTTAATATATACATGGTAAAGCTTTGCAGATACTTATATATGAGTAGTGTTGGTTGGAGTTATACAAAGTGAGTGGCCAGTGCCGCTGTGCTGGTGACGTTCGTAGCTTTGTTTAACATCTTCCATCAATACTACACACAGCTTGTCGTTATGTTAGTTCTTAAGAATTAGCATATATATGCGGCGCCTCTTTTATTTTATTTTATTTTAGCGTAGAATTGTTTGGAGTTAGATAAGGTGAGTGGTCAGTGCTGCTGTGCTGGTCACGTTTGTAGCTTTGTTTAACGCAATCCTTCAATTCTACCCGTGCAGCTTGCCGTTATGTGTTAGTTCTTAGGAATTAACATATATATATGCGGCCCCTTTTATATATATATTAGTGTAGACTTGTTTGGAGTTAAATAAGGTGAGTGGCCAGTGCTGCTGTGCTGGTCACGTTTGTAGCTTTGTTTAACATAATCCTTCATTTCTGCCCACAGCTTGCCGTTATGTTAGTTCTCATGAATTGGCATATATATGCGGCGCCTTACTTTTATTTTTGTTAGTGTTGAATTGTTTGGAGTTAAATAAGGTGTGAGTGTCCAGTGCCGCGTGGCTGGTCACATTTGCACTTGGTTGTTTAACCGGATTCCATCAATTTCTACCCACAGCTTGCCGTTATGTTAGTCCTAGCAATTGACATACATGTTGCGGCCAATATTAGTGTATTTATCTTTTATTTTTGGTAAATATTACTAATATTTAAAAAGATTTGTAATACAATTTATAGTTTATTCATGAATGCCAATTTTTGGATATAAAGAGACATTTTTATATCATTATTTACATTAATAACTTTTTTAAAAGTTTTAATGAAGACAATTTGCAATCGACAATAAAATTTGTTACCGTTCAACTTGTTTGATAGTTACTTGTTTAGCGGTAACTTGTTTAACATAATTTTTAATAAGAGAGTATCGAGTTCTCTAACTAAATGGAGAAATTCTATACTCTCTGGTTGATCCTGCCAGTAGTCATATGCTTGTCTCAAAGCTTAAGCCATGCAAGTGTCAGTACATACTAAATTAAAGTGAAACCGCAAAGGGCTCAGTAAACCAGTTTTAATTTACTAGAGTTTTCACGTTTCGTACGGGGATAACTGTGGTAATTCTAGAGCTAATACATGCAACTAAGTCCGGACCAGAAATGGAAAGGACGCTTTTATTAGATCAAAACCATTCGCCCGGCTTGTCCGGGCGTTGTTTTGGTGAATCTAGATAACACTTGTGATCGTACAGTCACCGTACTGACGACACCTCTTTCAAA
>JAAEAF010013712.1:0-112718 GCA_011037195.1 Triatoma infestans
GTTGTATTAGTTTCTCAAATACAATGGCCAGCTATCCCACTAGTTTTATGCTGCCCACTTTTACTTTTATAGTAAAATGTTTAATATATTAATGAATTTTATTACATAGATAAAGGAAATTTTCTAAAGCAATAGTCGCAAATGGATATTTTGTTCTAACAAAATCGATATTTTAAACATCTTTCATACCTACAAGGAATCGATTAGTATAGCACCGGGATATCAGGAAAATTATATTTTTTCTCATTAGCTAGCGTTACTGTTTGTATTTTAAGTGTGGCCCAGGACATTTCTTCGTTCTCTGATGTGGCCCAGATATCACCTGGGCCTGTGGGTTGGATACCCCTGCCTAGAAAATATTTTTTGAGTGATATAAAATGTAAAAAGAATGTTTTCTTTTTTTTAACTCCAAATATAATTTCTAATTTCCTTTCGAATTGTCTGACTCTGATATGCTCTGATATAAACGAGGTGCCACTATAATAACACTGTGACTGTTGTGAATGGTCGACAGGAACACTTCCATGATGGTGTTTAATGGGCACGATTTGTCCATGTATCATAAAAATAATAATAATAATAATAAAGAATAAAAATAAAATTAGGAAATATATCTGTTAAGATAAGAGAGTTAACTGTGGGAGAAATACGAAGCCACAAACCAGTGGGCGAACATGTATTCCAACCGGATCGTATGGATAAAAAAAAGCAAGGAATATACTTGTACATACGCTATCTTAGTTTTTTGTATTGTAGCGGTGGTTAGTTGTATTATATGGAGGCAGCAGTGATGCTGCCCCCCCCCCAGTAACAAGCACCACCACCAGTATCCCGGCCCTAGCCAGGCTAGTCGTACTACAATGGGACTCTCTTGCCATCGTTTTGCATATGCAATTACAGTTAGAGCAGAGAACCTACACTCCAACTAAGGGGTGATGCCTCCAGTTATGTTACGGAGTTTAGATTTGTTATACACAATTTCCCATACCATGGGGAAAACAAGCACACAGCCTCTTCTGCATTCACAATTGTAATTTTTCTCCCCTGCATTCTTCCCCAAAAACATTATCATTATATACAAACACCCACTCTATGACCGACAAATGTGTCGCCATTTGTTTTGTTTTTTTTTTTTTTTTTTTTTTTATGGAGATATCTCAACTTTCAGAATTATTTGCACCATTCCGAAAATCAAAAGCAAGTGGAAAAAAATGTCCTCAACTTGAACGATTAACTCTCACTAAACATATTTTGTTACAGACTACTAATTAAGTAAAATTACATGAGCCAGAAAATGTATATAAATTAATGGGTACTCGGGGGCGCACCTTAATTTATTTGGCTCTTATCCACCATAAAAAACAGAAAAAAAAGCATCGACGATTGCGCAATGGATTTTTGCTATGTAGTTGGATTGGTTATGGCTGAGATTGATACGCTTTACTTTCTCTAACTGATGCTGGTAAGAGGAAGTCTGGCGATCTTGTCAACATTTTCGCAATTGAGTTTTCCCCGGAAATATATGTGTGTGTGCCGAAACAATAGTTTTTCACAAATGGTGTTGATGTGTCTGTGAGTGTATGTGTGTGAAAACACCAACACTGAAACAGTACAACAAGCAGCACATCGACTGTACACTAAGTATCATGTCAAACTGAACGGTCATACAAATCTTCTCATCAACAATTTACAAACAACTCTAGTTCCAGAAAGAAGACTAAAACGGAGATGGCCACAAGACTTGTTACATCCACCGTATACAAACTTCATACTGACTGACAAACCTCACTGAACGACAACTAGCATAATTACATTCACACCCGTACATTCATTTCACTTCACTTCATACACAAATCACTCCAACTGGACCATCATTGGATGGGGTACCTGCACACGTTCTACACGTCAGTTCATTATCTTATAGACAACAGCATTGCAGGCAAAATACATTTTGTGTTGGTGCTGTATTACAATTAAAAAAAAAAAAAAAATGCAGTAAGAGAAAGTATTCTGAGTATTACACTTTTTCTGTAGCGTATAAACCAAATTATATTCAATTTTGTCCGTTTGTCCAAATAGTACTAACCAAGATTGAATGGAATCATTAAATATGTTTGAAAAAAATTGTAAACTTGAACAAAGCTGAAAATAAAAAAAATCTTTATTTTTAATTAGCTTTCAACAAATTGACTTCTTTTTTTTTTTGGTGTGCTCCATTTTATTATATCTAGCGTTTTCATTTATAACTTATTCCAGAAATTAGTGCAAACAGAGAGAAATGTAATTTTCTTAATTTCACCATTTTTTTTTAATTAACATATTTTAAATCCCATAGAAGTTTGCAGGCTTTCTCTTTTTGTTGGCCTTAAGTTAAAAAAAATAAAATAAAATAAAAGGTAAAAAATGAAGCATACAAAAGGAAAGTTATACAATGTCAAGCCCAGCGTAGGATGAGTGTACAGAAAATTCAATGCCACTTTTTACAAAGTGAAAATAATAATAATAATGTTAATGAATTCTTAGGAAAATAATTTATTTTTAAAACCTAAAAAATTAAATTGATAAAGAAAGGAGAACTTCTATTGGAAACAGCTGCATTGATAGTTTCAATTAATTATTACATTTTACGTATATTACGTTTTATTAGTTTTTACTTTTTAATATTTAATTTAATTATTTATTGGACTTAAAAAGTATAAAATAACAGATATTGCTCGCCAAAAAAAACAAAAAAAAAAACAGTAAACTACCCTGCCTCTATCCTAGTTTGGAAAATCGTTAGAGAAGCTGCTTTTAGTCCCACCTGCATAATATCCTTTTCTCCAACACCCGTCATCCTGATCATCAATTCGGATTCCTATTCGCATTCCACAATCCTCAAAGCTACCGCGCTGTAGCTATCTCCCTTGAGCGGAAGCATTACTGCCCGTGAGTCTCCCTAGATGTAACCCAACGCAGTTTCCAAATTATCCCTGGCCCATCCTCTTCCTCTATCCATCCAATTCTCACCAGAATCTCGCAACAAAGCATTCTTGCTCCCATATTTATACAAAATCAGTTTGATACTAAATTAATTCCTGGAACATATTTTACAGGCTATCGTGATAATCCTGACAATGTAACAAATACTAGAGGTCAACTTTTAGTGGATCTTTTAGAAAGTAATAACTTTATTTTGCTTAATGGAAGAGCTCCCAGTGACAATCCTGGTAACTTTACCAACGTAACTAGCAATGGCCAGAGTGTAGTGGACCTTGTGTGGTGTAACCTCAGCTGTCTATGTCTAATAAATGATTTATGTGCGCAATCCTGTGTATCTCATTCTGACCACTTTCCCCTTAAAATTATCCTAAATGTGTATATTAATAAAATTAAACAACCCAGTGTTACTAAGAACCTACTCACTCAAAAGCTATCCTGGAATTCTGAGAAAAGCTTGTCATACAAAAAGAACCTAATGCATTGTCCGCGGGTAGGTGGCATTTATGAAAATCCCGATGTGATGTATTCTAATCTAATTTCCGCTATAAATGAAACAGCCATCTCTTTACGACTGGTATCCTATAAAAAGTTAACTTCAATTAGTACTTATAGAATTTCACTACCTTGGTTTGATTCCGACTGCAAATTAGTAAAAAAGAACGTCCAAACTAATTTGAAACTGTTAAGGAAAAATAATTTTGATAGCTACACTAGACTAATGTATATTACTTCTAAAAATACAAAAATTTAACAAAATTGAAGAAAAGAAGCTATGAACTTGACGCAATTAACAAATTAGCCAATTGCAAAGATAGTAAATCCTTCTGGCACACAATTACTAAATTTAGAACTAAAAATATGCAATTAAACCCTATATCGTCTGATCAATGGTCCCTATTTTTCAAAAATTTTTACAGTATAACCCCTAGCTGCAGCAGTAATTTTTTTGGTGTATCACATCCGTTCTTAAACGCCCCAATTACCCTTGAAGAATTAAACTTTTCACTTGATAAAATTAAGAATGGTAAAACCCCTGGCCCTGATAAAATATCAAACGAATTCTTTAAGAACCTCCCTGTAAACTGGCAATTATACCTCCTCTCCCTTTTCAATAAAATAATAGACACCGAAAAAATTCCCACCGACTGGTGTAAATCAGTTATAACAATGATCTATAAAAAAGGTGACAAAACAATCCCTGACAATTATCGTCCGATATCCTTATTAAACTCTATCTTAAAAATTTTTACTCAAATAATTTTAGACAGACTAATGTCATGGGATGAAGAAGTGGGTGGGCTACCGGAATCGCAGTGTGGGTTTAGAAAGCGTCGATCCTGCCTTGATAATTTGTTTATCCTGAACAGTATTGTTCAAATAAAATTAGAATATAGACAAAGCGATCTATTTGCAATATTCGTAGATTACAAGAAAGCTTTCGATAACGTAAACCATAATCTGTTATGGCATAAATTAAACCGCTTTGGCGTTAGTGGGAAATTAATTAGGATTTTAAAATACATGTATGAAAATGCATACATCAGAGTAAAAACGGGTGATTCCTTTACTGAAGAAATAAAAGTAACTAAAGGAGTCCTCCAAGGTGAAGTTCTGTCCGGCTATCTTTTCAGTTTGTTCATAAGCGACATAGAAGATTTTTTTCGAGCAAGTGGGGCTCCCGGTATACCGCTAGTCCCAAATAAGGACATATTGTTTTCGCTGTATGCCGATGACAAGGTCATCTTTGCGGACTCATCATCTGATGCAGTGACAAAACTAAAATTACTTGCTAATTATGCCACGGAAAACGGTCTGAAAATTAACTGTAACAAGACTAAAATAATTCATTTCCATAAAGGTCGCTCTAAAGCGTTAAACAATTTTATTGTTTGGGTGAAGAAATAGAAGTTGTTCCGTCCTATACTTATCTAGGTGTAAAATTCTCAAGTTCTAGCCTCTTTCATCTAGCCTCAAAATTTGCTGAAACTAAGGCAACTTCCGCAGTAGGAGCTGTGCTAGACATCTGCAGAAAATCGAAAACTCAGTCCATGGATTGCAGGATGCGTTTAAACGATGCCATTTCCGTAAGTACTCTTCATTATGGAGCTGAAGTGTGGGGGCTGCGTTATCTCGGCACCATTGAGAAGGCACATCTACACTTCTACAAAAGATTATTCAATTTAAACAAGAATACCCCTTATTGGTTGATCAGGACAGAATTCAATATAGACCATTCAAGTTACAAAATATTAAAACTTACATTGAACTGGGTTTATAAAATGCTCTCAATGAATGACAATAGAATTCCTAAAATTTGCTACCTTAAATTAAAAGAATTGCACCAAAACCATCCCTCCCCTAAATATAACTGGTTCACCCAACTGAGTGACTTACTGAATAAAATTAATTATAAGCATATTTTATTAGACACTGATCCTACTAAATTAAACAATGAAATCCCACAGATTCTAGCTAAATACAAAGAATACTCAAAAGTATCTGATGTGAAATCCCTGTATGAGGCTAATTATAGCAGTATATATACGAACATATATGAACTCAATGCCACTAACGGTCCTGCCCAATCCTACATCAACCTCAATATTCCCTTCAATATAATCAAAATATTCACCCAATTAAAACTGTCTGGTAAACATCAAATCAAAATAACTTATAAGAATTCTGTTTACTTAATTAACCCTCACGAAATTTGCTCTGTTTGCAATTTTAACGCGCTAGAAGATCTCCACCACTTAATAGTTATCTGCCCTATCTATTCTCCCATACGTAATCACTACATCCACTTCAATAAACCACCTTCCCAGCATTCTCTCCACAAACAATGAATCCCATATCAGAAACCTATTCTATTATATCATAAATTGCCTTAAAATAAGATCGTTCTGCATAAATGATTAAACAAATTTTTTGAGTAATTTCAATGATAATTTGTTCTTGTTAGAGTGTCATACCCGAGCCAATTACTACCTTAAAAGTGAGTAACATACATAAATAATTTATATACAGATATTGCACCACTAGTAGAAAGGATTAAATGATTGCTGTAAGCAGAACCCAAATTATAATCATAATTACAATTTTTTATTATAGAATTATAGTGATTTGTTAATTTATAGAATTTTAGTGATTAAAATAGTTGCTAATAAAACTATATTAATTCATCTTAATGATCTTTATAATATTTTTCATTTCAAAATTATAATTTTTTCATGAATCATAATCATAATTTTTATGTCATGTTATGTTTTAGTTTCTTTCATTTTGCTTTTATAATTGTTCCTACTTTACATGCTATTTACATCATTTTAATTTCTGCAGTTTATGATTGTCTAATCTAATTTTTCTAAGGAAGTTTATTTTCACTTTATGCTGCTTTCTATTTTACTTACTTATTCTATGTTATTTGTAAGCAGGTACTCTTTTATTTATTTTTTATTTTGTTTTATTTTGCTTTTGCTTTAATGTATGTAAAAAAATTATGTAAGTAGTAATGATTGATAAAATGTAGCCTGACTCTATTTGTATGGGGAATTCCCCGAAAACAAATAAATAAATAAAATAAAAAATATTTATACAAAATCTAAAAGACTGTTCTCCCCCCTTCCATCTAATACAACCAACTATACCTTCGCAAAAGAAATTCCCCATAGTACATTCATGCCGATTTCCTTCAAGCTCTCGTGAAATACTCGAAACTTGGTTCCGTAAATGGAAAACAAAGATTAATGAAATTTCATCTTCAAGTGTATAATATTCCCGACCGTTTATTTCGATTTTTTGGAGGTAGCGTGCGCTAACTTGGACTCTTATCTTGATAAGCACCTTGATACTCAACCGATTAAAACTCACCTAGATGTACTGAATAATCGTAAGACTAATTGACAAATATAGAAAAATCACACTTAGGAATAAACCCTTCTCGTACCTATTTGGACATACAAACTTGGACTGTACTGAATAGCTAAAGCGTTTCAATCTCAACCGGATCCAAACATTCCAATAAAAAATACTTCGAAACATCGTTGATATTCCATTTTCTGTGAGCAATCATACTATCCACACTAACCTACGAATCCCATTCATCACCGACTTCGCACAGTCCTGCAGTAGAAAATCCCATGCCAAACATACCCAATATTTTAATCCATTAATTCGGAATTTATCGCATTTCACACATACTTCGAATAATTCTCCTCTGAGACTGAAACGCCAATGGCATCGCTACCATAATATGGTGTTGTTTAAATAATGTGGACATACTTTGTTACTCACATCATTCAGTACCAGATATTAATCGACTTACGATTATCACCATTGGATGACCCTAATTCACGGCTAATATGTCATTTTTTGTTTTTTTGTTATAGCTTTATGTTTAACACCTATTCTTTAATTAATTTATTTTTTTTCTGTGCTTTCATTTTTAACTTACAATTTTTTTTTTTTTTGTACCTATTTACTTATTTATCTATTAATTTTATTTTGCATTGCATTTATTGTATTTTAGTTTATTTATTATAAACATGTTTAAGCTTTATATAGTTATAATATTTGCTTGTTAAGTTTAAGTACCACCATTTTGAATAAAAAGTTAGAGAAAAAAATGCAGTTATATCTCATTACTGAATAAATTGACAAGAATGACTTGGATGGAAATACGACCCAGGAAACAAAAAGACCCTCCTAACGTTGACCTATTTAAATTGCCAAGGTCGCATTATTTTAAAAGTCCTTCTACAGGATTGTGTAGTACTTCATTATGGTAGTGAAGATGTGCCCAAAACAAAGATAAGAATGTGGTTATGTAATGCTAGTGTTTCAATTCCATATGCTATGACTGAAATGTTAAGTTATAAAACCTAGAAAAAAGATGCATGGTAATGTAACATAACAGACTGGGTTGGAATTCTCTATACATTGCAATGTTTGGCATGTCCCTAAACTTTGTATCGAGATAGCCAGTATAATAATTATGATAGGAGTATTCCTGTCCCAACTATTATAATGGCAGATGGTAATTACTGAAATTTTAGAACTCACTAATCTACATAAACTCACAATTTACGTTTACTTATTGAGGAAATACTTTTGTAGAAAAAAGTTTAGACTAGCCGAGCAAAAAGCGCTGTTGATAGCGTTATAGGGAGCTCTTGGGTGTAGCTAATCAGGGATTTCTCTAGTCTGGAAAATTGTTCATTGTCAGAGAGCTGAGTAAGGAAAACTCATTGTCCACTAGTCGATTACATCTTGGAAGTTATTGCTTACTTATAAACTCATTGAGAGTTGTGTGTGTACACTCAATGAATTCTGTTGTATACTTTTTGAGGAGAATCATATGCAGAATCAGGGTTTTAGATTTGTTGGTACTTGTTTGTTAAAGCTTTAAACTGCTTTGCTTTATACTGCTTGCCGACTGATTTAAGTTCTGAATTTGGCTTAGTATTTATTTACAAAATTGGAAGCTTGATGCTTTGTAAAATTCGTCCTTTTTTGTTCAAAGGTGGACAGGTAAGCTGTGAGAGAAAAACGTCAAGCGTTGACAGGCAGTTGAGTGGCAGCATAAAGACTTTAGCGCTATTGGCAAGGATTTTTTCCAGCATCTATTGTGTGCTGTTGTGGTAAATTTTCACAGCATAAATCTTGAAGTTTATTCCATTTCACCATATAATTTGCATTTGAAATTATAAATTAAAATTATTTTAGTAATTATTAAAACAATAATACTAAAATTTCAGCTCTCGATTTGTTATTTGGTCCTTTCACAGAATTTCATTTATTTTTAACAGTAATAAACTCTATACTATGTAGCATAATTGAGTCTAAATAGCATTTGTATTAAATACTATTGGTAGTAGTGTGTAATTATGATGTTGATATACAATTAAAAGTGCCTATCTTAAAAACAACCCATCAAAAATCAGCCAGAGTCCAGTTTCAATACAACTAGTTGGAGTATTTCTCAGCAATATTCAATTCATTGTGTATAAAAAACGAGGAAAAGTGTTGGAAATAATTAACGTAAGAAGAATGGCACAAAGAAATGTTGAAAAAACTAAAATGAAAAAAATATAGAAAGAAAAAAGAAGAAACGAATGACAGCAGCTAAACCAGTTGGCAAAATATATATAGTTATACATTAAATCTTACATAACAACATAACAGCAGATGGGATTTAATTATTAATAACAATATGGGAGAGTAATGGTATCATTTAAATGTTTGTTAGACAATAATGTCATTGTCAGGAATGACAGTTTGGTTTGCCTGGTGCAAATTTATAACAGGTGCGTGTGTTTGTGTGTGTGTGTGTATGTGTTTGAGTAAAGGGAAGGTGTAATGTGGTTGGAGTTTAAATGGTAATGCTTACTTACGTATTATATTACAAGATGTCGCCTTCTGTCTGTATATGGAGAGGGGATTTGTGCGTTGTTTTAGTCTTTTTTGTGAGTGTGTGTGTGTGTGTGAGTTGCAAGGCAAATGTAACAAGAAAAGGGTGGCAAATAGTCCTGCCCTTCACACCTTCCTCCCGGGCACAGTTTGTTGCTGCTAAAGTGTAAAAGCAGCAAACAGCCACCCCTTTCATGGTTTTAGTTTTTGTCTGTTTTGCAGGTTTGAACATGCCAGAGCTTTTGAAGGGGGAGTAGTCACAGACTAGGTGGTAGTCGTTTTGGTTTGTCTAATACTAACTAAATTCACTTCAGGCCTAAGCTAGATTTTGAGGTTGTTTTAAGGGGTCATGGTGTGAGAGCAATTGGGTGGCAATTAGGAGACCCATCGCCGACTAGAGATGTGTGTGTGTATGTTATGTTTGCACGCTGGCCTGCCTTAGCATGCTAAAATACATTATGGTTTACAAGAAATGTTTAGAGACGCTTGCTTGCTTGTTTGCTTGCCTGCATAAGCTTAAACCAACATATAAGAAGAACTGGGAAGAAGAAAAGGAAGCACGACCGCCAGGAGTGATTAGAATATCTTGGAAGCATTATCTCATGCTTTATCACTCATTTGATTTTAATGATGATTACTTTAAAAAGATTTTTAGTTTCATAAGCTTGTTAACAATTTTAGACTTTTTTCTCACTGCTATATCAGAAACTATTACACTCGGTCATTTTTTGTACTGTCTCAAAGATGCGAAAAACATGTTTTTAGCAATTCGCCTCTCTCACTCCCTTCCTCTTTTTTTTTAAGAGTATATAATTCTTATTAATTCTATTAATTTTTTTACAAAAGTATTAAAAGAAAAAAAAAGACAGCTGAAGCTTGATATTTGTTCACAATCCGTCAACGAAAAATGCGAATTTTCTGAATGATTTTATGACAATTTTCTATTTTGACAATCATCTGCCAAGCTGTAGTAATCAGTTGTTGACTTTATTTCACTCCGGGAAGCCGTTGATCGTTCTTTCATTGCTGCCTTCTCCTTTCCCCAGAGCAGTGGCAACCGTGTTCTGGTTATATGATGTCCATGACTCTACGTATTTAGACAGTTTTTCTCTTCTCAATTTTCAATGCCTCTCTTAAGACACGTTCCTAATAATTAGGCAGGGACTTTGGTGTCCACAAAATTTATCGCATGCCCAGTAGTAAACGAATGATCTGCTGGTATAGAGTTTCCGTTTTATTATATCTTACACAGTGTTTATTATCTTTAAGGTATGCTTTGACCAGTCTTGGGGATGTATACAATAGGACAGACCAAAAAATTATTCACATGGGGGAACTGAGTGAGAAAGCAGATGAAGGAACGATTAACGGTTTCCCGGAACAAAACAGCGTGCAACTGTCTCAGGTGGGCGTTGGAATGGAAGACTTAGAATTTATCATCCTCCAGCCAACCATGGAATGGCCAAGATGGCGATGTAAGGTCCTTTTCTTGTCAGGGCACCATAAGCGTTCAAAATGGCACGACTCTTTAAATGACGTGTTCAAAATGACCTCACTTTATAGCAAACACTCAAGTGTTTTTCATACTGCTAGAATAACAAACTTGAAAAACATCTATTAACCAGAAGTGAGCTTTTTATTTGGTGTTTTTCAACATTTTCTCGAAAATGGGTCAAATGATTTTTCTCATACATGAAAGACTAATTATTGCAATCGTATTAAACTACTTTTTATTTGAATTATTTTCCCTAGGAAATGTGACACTATGAGTTTTAAAAGAATGTGAAAAATGAGTTAGACTTAACTTTAAACAAATCCTGAGAAATAGTCAGCGCTCACAAACAATTAGTGACATCAGAACCAGAAAAACTAACACTGGAGGAGATCCCCATCACTTATAATGCCATGTTCAAGTAAATATTTGGTGAAAATTCCATATTTGAGGAAAACATCTCAGTTAGGATTGTAACAAAGGCAATTAGAGAAAATCGTGTGAGTGATTCACACGAGATATTCCCCCCTTCTTCGAATTTCTATAATTTTTAGAGGAGATGTTAGCGGTCAGATAGCACTGATTTCTATACTAATCGGCCAGAATTGTTTCAAACTGATAAAAATGGATCATTTTTACCAGTTCATACAATATGAACTTGTTGGCATCTACAGAAGATTTTCTGTTATGAAAACAGAATGAGTCATAATACACAGTTGGTCAAATTAACTTCCAATAAGCAAGAGTCAGTCAGCGTTCTTCATAGAACCACCAGCGTGAATTTTTTAATTTTCTTAAATTTGTGTAGGGTAAGTTCAGAAATTGTACCAACATGTAATTAGATAGATTCCAACTGCTTGAGTCTTATGATCAAAGATTTGGCAATATAATTTTTAGACCTACGTATTGGAAACAAAAATAACGCCACTACCACCACGACATATTACTGCGCCACGACACACTCATACTACCGGCAAAAAACTAAGATACGCCTCAATTTTACTAAAAACACTGGCAGAATTACTAGCACTTAATAAGCTTTGCCAAAATTCCCAGGATAAAAAGAACCTAATACTTTATATGAATTTGGCCTTGAAAAAATCCAAATGGACAAAATCACATCAAAGTCAAAGTCACAAATGGACAAGTGAAGTTCATCTTCGAAAACAAAACAATCGAGGTAGTTAACGATATCCATCTACTAACAGTTAGTAATTATTATCATCGACCAACAGCGTTGCAAGTTATTCTTACAAATTCTAACACTCTAATACTCTGAGTCTACTAAGTTGTAAGAATAATCTCTAAACCTAATATAATTATTTTTATGTCACTTTATCCGAAATCATCTACCTCAGCCGCTATACAATCAACGTTGCTAATTGTTAAACGAGAGAAGATTACGTCAATGTTGCCAGATCTATGAAATGCTGTTAACGAGAGAGTGAAACTCTAAAGTGTCGGATCTTGATGGGGAAAACTGTGCAATGATGTTGCCTGAAATCATCAAATATTTGAGTTTTATTTACTCTTTGATTCGGCATAATCTTTTGGCTATTTTCCAATTTTTATCTTTGAGGGAAAACCCCTTTAAGATTTCTTTTATATTTTAAATTTAATAAAAATAAAATATTAGTGAAAATTATTTCCTATGTTTATTTTAAATTGCAGCAAAGCAAAACAAATTGCTCGAATTAAAACCAGTATATTCATTTTCTCTCTCTCTCTCTCACACACACACACACACACAGTCTCGCTCTCTCTTTCTCTTTAAACATAACAGTTTGTCTAAAGAATTATATCAACTTCGCCTCCTACCTTCACACCTTATTCGTCTATTCTATGTCCTCTAGGGAAATCAAAACGCCCTTGAAACTGGAAATGTAAGTCCAAACATTCTGACGTACATAGCTCTTTCTTTACTTCTCTCTCTCTCTCACACTCCCACCATTTCTTTATCTCTCTTTGTATGACTTTGTGTTTACATTGAAGATAAACTGAGTAGCACTTTATAAGTTGTTGAAACACTTTTTTAGTCAAATATGAATTCTAAACTTATCAAAAACAATTTGTCTAACTACCATAAACCAGTTCCCAAGGTGTGTCGCGTGGACGCTATTATTATAGATTATAAGACAGGAATTGGATTTGAGAAAAATCTCTCTTAATACTGACTACAGAAAGAAGGTCCTGCTACATTAACTTTATTAAAATAATGAACTATGAAAGCCATTGTTGGCATAATGTTGACAGAAAAAAGTTACTAAATTGTAATAGAAAAGCTTAGAAAGAAGGAGCATTTTACCCAAAGAAATGAAATGAAAGCAAGAAATGGTAAAAAGCTGAAATAATCACACAATATCGGTGGTTCCAAAAAAGAGAATATAAGAAACGTGGACATTAGAAGCGATCTAGAGACCCTTAGGATTTCTTCAAATCTTAGAGCAGAAGCAGTTGAAATGACAAGGCCTCTTCAAAAAAAGACGCTTCCCGAAAGCGATTTATGAGTAGGAACAAGAGAATGTGTGGACCATGAAAACCCAGAACCTGATGGAAATGAGTTAATGATGCCTTGTGACATGATAAAAATAGGACTGCGCGAAGAATAGGAAGACATGTAAGAATTATCCGGAATGCTAGGTAAGAGGCACTATTTAATATGGTTGATACCACATTATATAATTATATACATGTTATGAAGAAATTTGTTGAGGATCGATCAAGAAAGAAACATTCAATTATGCCAACGTTTCGACAGAGTTTCCTGTCATTATTAAAGCTTATAGATTCCTGTCTTTAAGAAAAGGGAAAAAGCACATTATTCCACAAAAAATTGTGCGAAATGTGTGGCTGCTCAATTAAATTGAGTTGCTCAACAAACACAGCATACTGATCAATTCTATGAACATCTTTACCATTGTTCGAGTCAAGGTTTAATATATATTAATAAAGATTATTAGAAATAATAATCAAAACACAGTCTGTCATTATTCGTAAAAAATAAAGTCATAAAAATAATATCTACAAGACGTAACTGTATACACAAGATGTAAATCTCAAGTCTAAAAAAAAAACAGAAAACAATGGAATACAAAAAAATTAAAATAAATGAAATTTGACCAGGCTGTCGTTATTGACCATATAAATGGTTATGTAAAATACCAAGCGAATCGAGTATAATTTGCTCGGTAATGGTCAGAAGATGAATCTTGTCTATTCCGACCTGGTCGAAGAAATCACTCGTAGTGCGGGGTATTGCTCCCCTACTTCTGAACCATAAACCCTTTACGATATAGTTACGATCCCCGAACATTTCCCGGTATTTTTCTTGCAGGTGAGGAATGCATTTCTCATATATATACCTTTTCTCTTCGTCGATTTTCACTCCCTGGTTGGGATCGTTCGTTTCGAATCGGATTGTTGGGTCGATTATCAAAGCATCTTTTTTCTCTTTAAATGCAACGATGTCGATAAACCTGCTTGAACCATCCGTGTCGATGCAGTGAACTTCGTCGAAACAGGTGTATCCTCTTTCAGTGAGAAGCTCAGCAATTCTTTTTTTAACCCTGTGGTGTCGATGGGTGACGAGGAGCATACTCTGTGGACAGATTCCCAACACGTGAGCTGGGGTTTCTGACTCTCTGCCGCATTTACGACAGAGGGGTCCGACATCTCCGATCGCTTTTCCTCCGGCATCGGGAACTCCACGAAGAGGGGCATAATTCATATTTAATTTAAGGGCTCCAGTCACCTCTGATCCAGAAAGAAGTGTTCTGTCGTAGATGAACTGATTGGTTTTCGGGTTATCCTTGAAGTGGAGAACGCCTACGCCTTGCCATCTGCATTTTGACCAATCATCAAAGGCTTTTTCGCGTAACGTCTGCCTCAGCTTCTTCACATTGAAATTCTCTTCCATGTTCGCTACTTCCAACCCTAACCTTCCGGCGCATTCGGACACTTCAGCTTCATAATTGATAACTTCCTGGAAATTTGCGTCGGTAATCTTAGCCAATCTCTGGGCGATGGACCAGTGCTGGAGAGGAGCTTCCCACAGGCATCTGAGCAATCCTAAACCACGAAAGCGCCTAGGGGCATACAGCATGGCAGAAGCACTATTGGCCGGCAAACCTATTAAAGCTTTCACGCTCCTGCGTATGATGATATCTATGTTATCGAGAAACACCGGTTGGAGCTTCGTCAAAGGAGCCGCCTGGAGAGGATATGTAAGTGCCGGAAAAACATACTGGTTGACCACGTTAAGCTTCTGGTCGGGTTTTAACAGATTGGAGGCCACCAGTTTATCTAGATTGCGGCTCACTTTGGAGATTGCACTGTCATTGAATTCCAAATCTCCAGAGAAACTACATCCCAGGTATTTAATTGTGGCACCATCTTCGATCGAAACTATTTGATCACCGTTCTCCAATGACAAAACGGATTTCACTTCCTTAGAATTATGGACGAACTTTTCTGTGGGTTTACTGAGAGACCAATTTCCCTCAGTATTCATTGGACGCTGTCAGTCACTCTTTCAGCTGCTTTTATACTCGAAGTAGTTATGGCCTGGTCATCTGCGAAGCCCGTTAACAGAAGGCTATCCTGTTTATTAGATAGTTTGTAGCCAAACTCACTTGCAAATTTTTGATCGCAGATTTCATCGTACATGTGGTCTATGCCTATGTTAAATAGTGTAGGCGACAAAGGACCACCTTGAGGAACACCTCTCAGAACAGTTATCGGATTAGTTTTATTTATCCCGACACAAACCTGAATCTGGTTATGACAGAGGAGCGCTGCTATAGCCTTCCTCAAGTCAGGGGACACACCCTTAGCCTCCAGGGATCTGAGTATATGCTCGTGACCAATGTTGTAAAAAGCACCGGTGACGTCCAGAAATGCGACAACAGCATCTTTTTTCTTCTCTTTCGCGTTTTTTAGAACGGCATCTATCAGCCGGGCGTTTATGTGACAACCCGGCACGCCAACAACGAAACCTCTTTGACTAGAATGAAAAGATATCTGCTTACGAATTTCATAATCTAATACTTTTTCCATTATTCGGCGTAACATAGGATAAATAGTAATAGGCCGCCAAGATGCAATATCATCGGGCTCTCCTTTTCCCTTATATATTAATATTGTACGCCCACAGCGGAGACTTACAGGTATATAAGCAAATTTCAAAATAATTTCTATTATTAATTTGATTATATGTGCGATATCTAACGACTTTATCGTGCGTATAAGGACTCCATCAGGACCAGGCGACGTATCCAGGGAAGTAGACTTAATAGCCTTATGCACAGCCTTTAAGTCAATCGTTCCTAAATTGGCGTTTTCTTTAGATGTATGATACATTTCCCTGTGGTTATTATTACTATTTTCTATACGAGACCTAAAATAGTTTTCTATTGATTCGATCCCAACTGGACACTGTTTAGGGGCATCTTCGTTCATAATGTTTTGGACCACCTTTTTCCGGCGGTTGTAATAATTATATTGAGCTAATTCGTACTGGAATTGTTCGCGTCTTCTTTCCCTGGCCGCTTTGTAGGATCTTTGTGGATTCGAAGCTTTACTCACACCCTTGCTTTTTATTTCCAGTTTCTTTTTCCTACGTAATTGGTAGAAACGTGTAGCTGGATGTTTCGGGCCTGGAAGAGTTTGGTTTGCATCTCTGAGAAATTGAAGGAACTTGGAGACTGAAAGATCGAATTCATCCTCGGCAAAAGGACCTTTAAAAATCTCTTTGAATTTGGTTGCCCAGTTTACAAGTTCAAGTTTCATGTCCTGATTTATAGGGTCCTACGATCACTAATGGGTTGAGTTTTAACAAGCGATCTGACTTTAATCTCGTTTGCTTCTTTGGGATGCCTTTTTGCCACATGGACATTCAGTCCCCGAACGTTCTTGAAAGATTGCTGACAAATAGGGCACATTTGTCCTTCTCTAGATCTGCCTGATGCGAGATGCTCTTCTGTTCCAACTCCTTCATGAGAAATCTCATCTCCCTCTCTTGCAGCTTTATGCTGACTGGATGCTACACCTTCGGCCTGCTCCTTGTTCAGACAGCAACTAGTTTCGGAAGGGAAAACGTCATCGATAGGTATATTCTTCCCCAAAGTGTCGCCAGAATCATCCATCCATTCAACTGAAACGAATTGTTTTTCTTTGTTCGCAGAGCCCGAACATGACATAATAGAGGTAACTATAGCTTTCTGGACTGGACCTCCTGTTCTGAGTATCCATACTGCTTGACCCACTTGAATATTCTTGCTATCACTAACAGCTTTCTCCATAATGAAATAAATTATAAGCGTAGAAGTAAAAGCATACTCGACATCGATAACTACTCAAAAGTTTTAATAAATAGACTCTAAAATATAAAATAACAACTCTAAGATTTAACTGAAGTATATAACAATAAATAACAAAATAAATTAAAATTAAAATTTTGTATATTTGCAATCATACATATTTAGACTATTTACAAGGGCAGTAGCTTTAAGCCACGCCCTCGCTCTAAAAAGAGCGGTTGGTGCCACCGTACCCTCCTTCAACGTTTTTCTGTTTTAGTCTCCTTTTAGCCCGGACAAGAATTGTCCGGTTACCAGCCCCGGCGACGAGGACGCAGGAGACCCTCACAATTATTTATTTTCTTGCAATTACAGTAGTAATTAAAAGAATAACTGCAAGTACTGTAAGTACAATAATATAATATATATAAAATCTTTTTTTTTAATAGCGCTTGTGCAGCAATTAATATCAAATCTGTGAGGGCACGGGGCCAAGAATGTATAGACTGTCGTGAACATGTGAGAAAGAATTTTTAAACATTGAATTTTCTTTTTTTTATGTTTCTGCGGTGTAACAAATTTGTATGTTTCAAAGTTCCATTCCAGATTCTTTCTCCACATCAACTATCTATATGTAATGGAATCGTTTAATATTATTGCTGATGTAGTAGATGTCTTGATGAGGGCGGAAAATAGTTTGAAGTTAGTGCTCGAATTTTGGAAGTTAGTGCTCGAATTATTAATATGGATTTTATAAAAATAAACTGTATTTGAACAATAATTTTAACGTAATAAATGGTAACTAATAACAACAAAATACTTAGAATTAAATAGAAGATAAATAACTAATAATTTAGAATGATAAAATAAACGAACTAAAATGCACAACTAAAGGATAATAAGTTTAAATAAAACTATATATGGACGTGTAAACTGCTGCTCGTATATGAAGACGTGCTCGTATAATCGTATATGATATAATCCTCCCCTATTCCAATGGGGCGAGTTTATATATTGGTGTTGGCCACACTCATACCAAGACATCTGTCCTAGTGTGCGACCTATTGCAACCTTCGTAGTTTGGTGACCACCGATTTAGGTCAGTGGCCAGCCTAATCGGCGCTTGCTTTTGATGTAAGGGTATTTACCCTTGGTTTCTTTGTTTGGCTGCGGCCTTGTTTTGAAGTCAGTCAGCTGGCTAGGCCACTAGTTGTAAATTATTCTTTCTTTGTTGGATTTGACATTGCTATGACTTTGCCGATGTCAATGACTTTGCCATGTCATTACATATATATTAGAGCCTTGATAAAGACAGGAAACTCTGTCGAAAATGGCATAATTGAATGTTTTTTTTGCTTGACCGATCCTCATCAAATTTCTTCATAACATAATTCATCAACGGCCAATAAATACTTTTATATACTTTATATACACACACACACACACACACACACACACATATATATATATATATATATATATACGAAATTAGGTGCAATTTAGAAGATTGGTTTTTGGATGAAATATAGTAAAAGTCAGTCTGAGATAGTTTGGCATATCTAGCCCAGATTGCCTCAAGTCTGACGGAGATGGGTAAGAGACAGTATATAACTGTCTCTTACTGTCATATAGACGAATTTCATATAACTCTGTTTGCAGCTTGTTTTGCAGAAGACATCTTCTAACATCGTGATCACAGGGCCAACCAATATTTGTTTGGTTGGTTCCGCAAAATTGGAAAGCATCAGATATAAGTTCCGTGATATTATCTCGGAATAATAAATAGATGACCTACAATAGATATTTTAGGTTGGTATTGATTTGTTTTTAAAGTCATCATTCTCAAATTCTTATATAACGTTTCAAATTTAACGCCACCAAAACTAAGTAAAGTAACATTTCACGATCAACTTGTGGTTGGGTCCGCATAGAATCAGGCTATCACGTAAAATTACTTTGATACCAACCAATATAATCTACATCTCATTTTAATATGGGTCATGGAAAGTCTGGGATGAATTCAGATTTATCGAAAAAGATTTGTTGTAAGATACTAAAGCAATTTTATTGTTTCCTCTAGAAATGCCGAGAACTGAGTAACCATCCAAATAAAAGGAATTAGTAATTGATTATTTCTCTTGTTAATTACTTTGCTTGATCATAAGCTAAGCCCAGGTTAGTTTTTATTATCTTCTGTGATGTCTGTTACAAGGATCTCTAAAAAATAGTTTCCATTGGTTCTCTTTAATGAGAAGCAACAACCAGATGAGAGACAAAGCAATTAACCATTTTTTCATTTTACTAAAATTAACGTTTACAAGGCGAAGAATGGAGAAGAAAAAGAGAAGGTGAAACTAACTAAAATGGAGTGTATCATCGAACTTACTTTCCCAAAAGAAATGTGGGTAGTAGAAAGAAGTGTCCATTATTATTTATAGAAGCTTCATAAATCTTGATAAAAGAAGATAGTAAGAAACCAATCCAAGTCATTTGTCTTCCATAATTCCAGGTGGTAACTTCTTCTACTCAGTTATATCTCTTTATAAGAATGGCCCACTAGTCTTTTGGCTCCTTTCGACAACTCAGCTTAACAATATGAATAACATACTAAAGACTGATATCCCGCAACAGTTTCACAATATGTTATTCATTGTGATCAGACACAAAGGCTCTGCAAAGGTATATGAAGTGTATAAATTATTTAAGTTTATTGGACATACAGACTGAAATTTAATGGTGCCCCAATCGAAATAACTAATACTTACAAGTATCTCGGTATAACGTTGTCATCCCGTCTCTCCTATACGCACCACTTTAAAGATAGAGTCTCTGTAGCAAAATTGGGCATAAACAGAGTGTGGAATCACTTTCTTTCACTAAATGAAGTCCCTCTAAAGGCCAAATATGGTGTATACAATAGTGTTTTACGTTCCATAATCTGTTACGCTGC
Organism: Triatoma infestans; assembly: GCA_011037195.1. Classification (NCBI taxonomy): domain Eukaryota; kingdom Metazoa; phylum Arthropoda; class Insecta; order Hemiptera; family Reduviidae; genus Triatoma; species Triatoma infestans. The sequence goes on from JAAEAF010013712.1 coordinate 20,129, forward strand.
TCAAGTCTGGGACTACCAACGCTTTGAGATTTTAGAGCAATTTCAGAGGTATTTCCTCAAAAAGTTGTTTGCACTACCTTCTACTGCTCCTTCTTACATTTTGCATATTGAAACTGGGTTAGATTTGGTTTACATTTATACTTTGCACCTCCATTTTAAACTTTGTTTAAAGATCTTGTCTGATATCGATAATCGTTTTTCCAAAATTGTAGCCTGCGAAATTGTAAGAAAAAATATACTTTGGTTCAAAGAATAGTCTAACCTAGCCCAAAAGTACTCCTTGCCTTTTGATTTTACCCTCGATAATCTATCGGGTTGGAAGTCTCTATTCTCGGCGCTTTTTCAAACAATAAAACAGGTTAGTTTGGAGGAGTCTGTGAATCACTCCATGAACTCTGAGCGTTTTGTTTTGTACAGGACTTTGTTAGATACGAATGGCAAGCTCAATGTATTTTATGTTGACTCTGATACCAATCTAAAGCTTTCAGATCTAAGGTGGCTTTTCAAACTGAGAAGTGAATTAATTTATTTAAACTATGTACCATAGGTGAATAAATTGGAATACAAGGAAAAATGTGCAATGTGCAATTTAAATGCAAGGGAGGATCTGTATCATTTTCTTTGTGAGTGCGCTATATTATCCGAATTTCGTTTGAGATGCTTGGGTGCGAAATTTGTTTCCGCTCAATTTGTAATAGATTCTTTGCGAAATGCGGATACTTGCATCAATTTGCTTAAGTACGCCAGACAAGCCTGGCATTATAGATTTAGCCTCATTAAAAAATTTAATTTTTGATTTATAATTTACTCTGTTATTTTAGCATTACTTTTATTTCTTGTTTGTGTCTATTTCTATTTGTATTTTTTATTGTTAGTATATTATTTTTTGGTCATTTTCTATTACAACCATTTTTTGTAAGTATAATTTTTTGTATATTATGATTTCAATACCCATCTCTGGCAGACGGCGTTAGCCATGCCTTCTGTACTTTGTAATGTTTATTTGTTTATGTATATTTCGCAAATAAAGTACAATTATTATTATTATTACATCTAATTTTGTGTATTTTATATGAATAAAGTTTCAAGAAAATCGTTGGAGCCATTTTTGAGAAAATCGCGAAAAACTGAAAAAATTATTATCAAAGTGATGAAGTAAACGCACTTCCGGTCAACCAAATTTTTTTTCAAACTCGGAATTTCAACAACATATTCAATTCTAATTAACATTATTTAGATGACAAAAACGTCTAATAAACTGAAATAGCACTTTAGAGGAAGCCGTAATCCCACCCCTCCCCAAGTACCCTTAAATGAATTTTTCCAGAGAAAAATTTTTCAAATAAATGTTGTAGTTCTTTGGATGTGTAGTTGAGTAACAAATTTCAAGAAAATTGTTGGAACCATTTGTTAGAAAATCGCGAAAAAGTATACAAAAAGAAAAACTAGTCAAGTGGTACTTCCGGTAGGGGAATTTTGCCAGATAACGTACTGTCAGATTTCATGGTGATACCTAAATGGAATATTAAGTTTCAACTTTCTACGGTTTTTTATTTTTGAGCTATGCTGTTCAAATACAGACAGACTGACACACACACACACACACACACACGATTTGCTAAAAACCACCTTTTTGGACTCAGGGGACCACAAAACGGATATTTCCGGTGAAAAGTCGATATCGAAAATTTGACACGATTACAATACGTCCTCTTACTAGAAGTATGAGAAAGTAAATGTCTGTTCTAAAACACACACACGACTTTCTCTTACCGCTGTAGTTACAATTACTTATTAACGTTAAATTTTAAATTATACTCATTGACCTAATATAAATATAAAAGTCCCTGGGGGGGGGGAGAGATAAGTATGGAGACCGCAGTTAGTAGAAGTGATTGCATGTCGTTACATATACATTAAATTCATTACATATACAATAAAATTCATTACATATACAATAAAATTCATTACATATACTTGTGCTGATAAACATAAATTGCCATCTAAGAATTTATTATTTTCCTTAACGATAGTCTTGACAAGTTTGAATGTAACTTTAAAAACAAACAGATGTTAATGAAACAAAATAAAACCTGCAAACCTGGAAACATTCGATTTCTGCAGCAATTCCCAAATGAATTTGTAAATGGGTTCCATGCAAAATCTGTTGTAACAAATACAAACTGCACTAATAAATAACTTAACGAATACTACTAAAAAGAAATCTTGTTTCAAGAGCAATCTCCAGGGGCGCTCTCTCCACTCAACTTACTTTCTGATTAACCAACTTGATTTAAAAGCACAACTTGATTTGTGTATTTCTAAACTTAAATAATTAATTAATCTTACTTTTATAAGTTTGTTAACGCTAAGTATTTCATTAGGTTTTTTTTAAGATCCTACATAGTTTACTTCTTCCAAATTATCATTTTGTGTTATGTCGTCCAAAGTAGAGGTTCAAAATAGAGCACCAATCTGATATAACGTTTCCGTAAATTTACTACCACAAAATTCCGCAAAAATTGTTTAAGAATCAATTTTTGTCAAAAAAAAAATTTACTTCAGATAAAAGTAACAGGTTTTTCTTTCTTCAGTTAAAAAAAAGAAAAATCATCACAAATCAAAACAAAAAAGTTAAAAACATATTATTCTGGAAAGTCACAGTTCCGGTGAACCGATTCTAAGGAATGCTTCTAACTATTATTAATAATTAATATCTAGGTGGCAGAAATTTTAATAAAGTTCTACATCAGAGAAATGTTTAATGCTAATGCTAAAAATTCTAATCACCCCTCCAGAAACGCGAGTTTAGAAAAAAATCGTCAAAGTCATTATTAAGAAAAACGCGAAAAATTAAAAAAAAGAAAAAAAAAAAGCCAGTTTCGTTGGTGGATTTTCTCCGAAATCTTCTTGTCAGTAACAGTGTTAGTACTTAAAGGAAATATAAAATCTTAGTTTCGTGCGATTTTTTATTTTTTTTTATTTTGAGACTCATTCAGACCGTTCGATATAAACATTTCTTTCATAGTCAGGTGAAAACTCATTTTCGAAAAAATTGTCACGATCACAATATTATAGTTCCAAATACTAGGGAGTAAGAGAAAGAAAAATCGGTTTTGAGAAGCACACACCGATAACCACATTCTCTAGTAACAAATCGACATTATTTTTAACTTTGTCAACTTTAATTTTTTTTTTTAACCAGCAATTTTTTTGTCTATTCTAAATTTGGCAGGTAGAATATTTGAATGTGGTTACATTTAGTCCAAAAGATAGCGCATAGTTCAAACTAGAATAGAATATTCTATTTTTTTTTGTTGTTGTTTACTAATTATGGTACTTACGTATTAACGCCACCGCAGCAGAAGTTTGGCGCCAATAAAGAACAATCTTGTTGTTCGTACGCGTACGCAGTTATCCTTTGGATTCCTTGTTGCCTGGTTGTTTGCTGATTTTTGACGCCATTTTTTTATTGCTACGAAAATGCGTGTTTGGGATTTGCCAAAAACAGAACAAGATGCAATTTTATTTTTTCAGGAGCGAAATATTCTACCAAAAAAACGAAAATGTACCAATTCCCATGACATGAAACTTTATTTTGGTAAACGTAAGTTTTGGAAATGTAATTTCAGACAGTGTGATCAGCAAGTGGGACTTAGAAAAGACAACTGGTTTGAGGGAAGCAGAATTCCATTTTGTTCAGCTTTGCAATTCATATACTGCTGGTGCGAGGAGTTGACGTCGATTAAATTTTGAGAAAAGCAACTTGATTTATCGGATAAAACTGTTATAGATTGGAACAATTACATGCGTGAATTATGTGTCTTGGATATGAAGAATAAACCAAACAAGAAGGTAGGTGGACCAGATTGCATTGTGGAAATTGATGAAAGTTTGTTTACTAAACGTAAAAATAATTGTGGTCGAGTATTATCCGAACAGTGCGTGTTTGGTGGTATATGTAGAGAAACAAAATATTCGTTTGTTGTCACTGATCCTAAGAGAACTGGCTCTACCCTTCTTGATAAAATTATTGAAAACATTGCAGATGGTAGCACAATTTATTCTGACAGTTGGAAAGGTTACCAAACAAATACAATAGAAATAGAAGGATTCCTACATGCTAAAGTTAATCATAAATACAATTTTATTGATCCTGATACAGGAGTTCATACACAAACAGTTGAGAGAATGTGGGGCAGTGCTAAATGGAGGAACAAGAGACATAGGGGGACAGCGAGACATCATTTGGAATCTTATCAGAGTTCATATGGCGACAGCATCAGGTGAAAGAAAATAGAGACGGTTTTGAATCTATGTTAAACTCTATATCGGCCCATTTTCCACCGAAATCCGATTGACTACTTTGTTTTTAAATAAAGTGTTTTGATTTTAAATAAAGTGTTTTATTTTATGATTTGTCGCAAAAATTTTAGGTGTAGATTGGCAGCACTTAATAACCGCCAAATCTGTAGCTGTGGTGGCGTTAATACGTAAGTACCCTAATTATCAATATTAAGTCAAACATTAATTTCATCATTAATTAACATAATACAAAATGATAATTTGAAGGAGTAAACTATGTAGGATCTTAAAAAAAAAAAACCTAATGAAATACTTAGCGTTAACAAACTTATAAAAGTAAGATTAATTAAGTATTTAAGATTAGAAATACACAAATCAAGTTGGTTAATCAGAAAGTAAGTTGAGTGGAGGGAGCGCCCCTGGAGATTGCTTCTTGAAACAAGTTTTCTTTTTACTAGTATTCGTTAGTTATTTATTAGTGCAGTTTGTATTTGTTACAACAGATTTTGCATGGGACCCATTTACAAATTCATTTGGGAATTGCTGCAGAAATCGAATGTTTCCAGGTTTGCAGGTTTTATTTTGTTTCATTAACATCTGTTTCTTTTTAAAGTTACATTCAAAATTGTCAAGACTATCGTTAAGGAAAATAATAAGTTCTTAGATGGCAATTTATGTGTATCAGCACAAGTATATGTAATGAATTTAGCAAAAGATTACGTTACTCTTGAAGGCATTAATTTAAAAAAAAAAAAATCTGGTATGACACATAACTTTCCCTTGCAATAGTGGTTAATATAATTTTATAAATTGACGAAATTGATCTGTATCTCTACCTCAACGTTTCTTTTGCCCATTACAATTATGAATCCCCAAAACGGTGATTCCCAATCTTATTTGTTCCGTTACCACTCAAATAATACCAAAAACTTTTCTGTACCCCCATCCTTTATATAAAAATGTCAACATGGAAAAAATTGAAATAAAAAATAGGCAAGCAATTGTAATTTATTTGTTTACTTTCTCTTACTCCTAGTAAGAGGAAGTATTGTAATCGTGTCGTTGAGCACAGCTCAAAAACGAAAAAGCCGTAGAAACTTCAAACTTGGAATTCCGTTTAGGTATCATCATGGGATCTGACAGAACGTAATACGTCAAAATTCCTCAGCCCGAAGTACCACTTCACAAGTTGATTTTTTTACTCTTTTCCGATTTTCTTAAATATGGTTCCAACGATTTCCTTCATACATCAACTACACTACGAACTTTTATTTGAATTATTTCTCCGGAAAAATTCATCTAAGGGTACTTTTGAGTGAGGGTGGGGTTACGTTTTCCTCTAAAGTGCTCTTTCAGTTAATTAGACAATTATGTCGTCTAAATAATGTTAATTTGAATTAGTTGTGTTGCAGGAATTCCGAGTTTGAAAAAATCTGTTGACCGAAGTGCGTTTATTTTACACTTTACAAAATTATTTTTTGCACTTTTTTGCGATATTCTCAAACATAGCTCTGACGATTTTCTGTATTAACTACGCATACATTGATTTACAACTTTTATTCAAAGCATTTCTCTGGAAAAATTCGTTTAAGGGCTCTATTTAGGGGAGGGGTTATGTTTTGCTCTAAAGTGCTATCATAGTTGATTAAACAATTCTATCATCCAAACAAAATTAATTAGAAATAAATAAATGGCCAAAATTCCGAGTTTCAAGAAAATTAGAAAACCGGAACTGCGCTTTTACTGAACAGTTTTTTCAGTTTTGATAATAAATTTCATTAAATTTGGCCAAACATAATAGTTTGAGAACTGGAGTAAGAGAAAGTTGTGTAAGTGTTTCACATCAGATTTTTTATTTATTTATTCACTGCTTAAAAACGACACTTATAGCAGTGTGTTGATGATAATAATTATTCTCGACCGTTTGATTACACTTGCAGGAGATCATGAGGAGTGGTCAATAAAAATACAGTTTCTTAAAATTATCTGACGTTTCGTCAAATTTATTGTCTTCTTTAGGGATAAAAATAAAAGTGATTAACAAGGATTACATTATAACCTTCATAATAATAATACATAAAAAATAAATAAATAAATACATAAAATTTGCAAAAAAGAGTTACTTGAAGTGTAATTTACATTTTTTTTTTATAAAATAACGTTAAAAGTAACAACCTACAAGAATTAGTTGGACAGAAATACCCACATTGTTGGTAATTTGAAATATGTTGCACCATGTATTTTTGTAAACATTTCACTGGTAACAGAAAATGAAAAATGTTTATAAATTTTTAATTTTTTATGTAAATGTAATATTTTCATATATTTTTTCATTATATTTATGTGTAATATTGTTCTCAAATATTGACTATTAAATGAATAATTTTTCAAACGCAAACTATATATTGTTATGAATTAATCTATATTTGTTTCTTGGAATAAGTGATACCATATAAAAACTTCTCTTGAAAATGATTTAATATTAAGATTGAAATGTTGTAAAACTTCTTCAAGGATCTAGGCGTCCCTGCGGGTTTCTTAGCCTAACAACACTAAAATATACACTCATACTGACACCCTTGACAGTACACACTACACATAGGACCTGCAGAGGTAATTGATGTGTGCAACTACTTGGGTACAGCGCACCCACAGGTAAACTTCCCACTACTGCTCCCCACTACACACTCACTCACACCTGAACAATCGACACTTTACAGACTATCACACCCAGAACACGCACTCGTTGAGAGCTCATAGTATAAATATCTCTTCCTCGTGAGAGAGACGCTTTGGGTCTAGGGTAGAAAAGAGGATTCTGGGCAATGAGGGAGACGACGACCTGCGGGCGTCCGATCCCAACACAAGTCTTTGGCCTCGGCTTCACCTGAGAGCCCTACCTGGGGGACAGCCCGACCCAGGGAAGGCTAGGGAATTCCCCTTCAGGCGGGTTCCTAGGGATAGGAAGGGATCCGCGGAGGCACGGTTCGGTACTTCGGTATCGAACTATGTCAAGATGCGCTGGCCCACCCGGATAGTAACCGGGTCCATCTGAGCGTCCGTGTAGGCGGGATCACGAATCTCGATGAAACTTTATGATTAAATATGGATAATAGTAATTTTTATGGGCCCAGCCCACCAATTCCTATTTCCCAGTTTCCTCTCGCCCATCCTCTCCCTACACCAACGAATCCTCTTCTTCCCAATCCAATCCAAAATCTTCTGTCACCATCTCCTCTACTTCCACCATTCTCCAGTCTCCCATTCACCCTAACCAATCGATGTAACTGGCTTCAGACATGGCATGGACACGGACAACGACCACGGAAAACTTTCTTCTGGGATGCAGTTTACGCTGCAAACCTACAAACCTTCTTCTCCGCCGAGGAAGAAAGCCAAGGGTGGCCACAGGAAGACAAGTGAGGAAGGTATTCAATTTATTGATTTAGCTGAAGATAATTAGGGTCGATTTTTTATAGTTGGGAAAAAGGAAGGAACATTCTCAAATAAATGTTCGTTCGTCTCGGCTTCACCTGAGAGCCCTACCTGGGGGATAGCCAGACCCCAGAAAGGCCGGAGAATTCCGCCTCAGGCGTATTCTTAGGATCAGGAAGGGAGCCACGAGGGAACGGGTCGGTGCTTCGGTATCGGAACGCTGCTTTCCGTGGCACCAAACTATGTCGAGTTGCGATGGTCCACCCGGATAGTAACCGGGTCCATCAAGGCCCGGTCCACCAGGACAATGAGAACTGTCAAAAAACTCAATGATGGCTCTATCTGCATAGAAGTTGAGAATCGTATACAAGCAAAGCAACCTTGTTTGCAAAAATATATGGATGCTGAATTGGCGGCAAGTCCCCACAAGAGGTTAAACAGCTCACAGGGTGTGATCACTTGTCGGGAGTTTATAAACCGCTCGATTGAGGACATAAAAGAGGGTCTGGCAGAGGAAGGGTAATAGAGATGAGGAGGATAAAGAGAGCAAAGGATAGGTCCCTAGTGGATACCGCTTTTCTTGTTATCACCTTTGATCGTCGGAAGCCGCCACAGACGATAGATGCAGCCTACTACAAGCTTAAGGTGCGTCCCTACATCTCTTCACCAATGAGGTGCTATAAAATTATCAGAAGTTCGGACACACCTCCACAAGATTTAAAACTACTGATACGGTTTGTATATGCGGGAAACCTAAGAATGAAGAAGAGTGTACACCGCCAATAATATGTGTAAACTGTGGCGGTGACCATACTGCCAAATCCTGGGTGTATCCGACACTTGTGAAGGGAAAAGAAATATAGAAAATCAAGACACTACAACAATTGCCGTACCATGAGGCTAAGGCAATTGTTGAAAGTAAAACCTACTTTCCAAAGAAGTTACCATTCCTGAAAAATTGAGGGCAACCCCTTCAGTGGCACAATTTCTAACCCATGCCCTGGTTAAATGGCACACAGTTAAAGGTCTTCCCCGCTAAAAGGAACCCGTTGGGGTGGGAAAAATCCCGCCACCCAATTTCTCCCCTGTCATAGGGGGAACTACTATAAAGGTGGGAGAAATCCCACCACCAAAACAAGATCCCCTTTGGGGGTTCTGGTAGCCGACAGGCAGCTAATAACCACTTCCACAACCAGTGGGTGTGGCACAATGGTGGGATTTCTGAGAGTGGGATTACTGAAGAGTGAAAGGTAGTGAGCCCACCAAAACGCTCTCCTAGGAGGAAAGAGCAAAATTTTTATTGCCAGCACCCTTTTCAATAAAGAGAAGGGAAAAAATTACCAAATATTTTCAAGGACAAACGTCATTGACAGTGTCCGCTCTCCTAAACAGCAATGGCAGCAAATGGGGACGGGCATTGAAGCCCAGAATCGGAGGGAGGGAATACATCAGACCAACCTCCTAGGCGAAGAAAGAAGGGTTGGCTCAAGGGCAAACCCAGGAAAAATTGTGCCACTGATTAAACAGACCATTCTTATGATTCAGCATCCGTATCTCAGAACTAGTTAGTGTTTTAAAGGCATGCTTAATGTTCATATTATGTATTTTAATACAATATACATATATATCCTCACGCGTTGTCTACAGTCGTCTTTGGCGCGAGAATTCAGTGCATAGTCTTTGGTTTGATTCCCCTGAGGGTAAAGACAGAGAGCAGCGGACTAGCATAGTGAAGGCTTGGTACCCAAACTATGGAGGGGGACGGGATACAAATGCGAGAAGAGAGTCAGTATGGCCTACTGTGCTGACCAGATATGTTGGAGGAATGATTGACGCCCATTTTACCTGCCGCTTTACTCTATCCAGCTTTGGTGTCCGACTGACAAACCAACGTACAGCGTATTTAAACGAGTAGGAAGGTTACTCAGTTTCTGAAGGAGAAGGTTGAGTTTAATTTATAAATGTATTAATCTGTGTATTATGTATCATCAATAAAATGTTCCTTTGTTTAATTTTGTGCTCTCCCCTTAGCCCCGACCTACTCGCACTATGCAACGTATTGACCTAGCATAGTGAAAAAAATTAAGAAGCTACAGTTAGTAGCGAGCCTAATTTTCATAGGCCACAACTAAGGCTGTATGCTTACCATAGGCCACTAAAAAAAAAAAATCGACGGTGATTTAACCAATATTACGTTCGGGCTTCCTTTTAAAAACTTCTCTTATAAGCAGAAGAGAAAATAGAAATTTATATTTCTCTTAGAAACTCATTTTGCAAAGCCTTGCTCTTAATGGGTATTGCGGCAACGGGTTTATTTTTATACATGTATGTATTTTTCCTTGGCAACTCTCATTCCAGATTTATAAAATGTAAATTGAATATTGAAATGGCACTTGTCTTGGTGAAAATACAATCAATATATTATAGCCATTGGGTACCAGGATGAAGAATGAAAGTTTGTAAGCGTGCCTAAGCTTGTGCTATAAGATGGATTTCCTAGGTTGGAGTTACCATACTTCCCCAACTGACTATTTTTCTTCTTGATCCTCTTCTATTACTTCGTTCGTTTTTCTTTTTTAATCCTCCTGTTGCCACCCAAACAAACATCCACCACTCAGCAACCCAGCACAAACCGCACACACACACGATTTCGTAGATACCAAATATCTCCATATATATATATACAATCTTGTCTCCTGTTCGAGTACAGTGGTATACTGCTGTTTGTGGAGGCAGACTTTACACTAAGACTGCGAGAAAGTGATACTGCCATAGTACCATACACACTATATTTCTTCACTGTTGTTGTGTCTGGTAAAGTTTATATTGTACGATGTGTGTGTAGTGATTTAGTACCACTTTGGGACAAATATACATTGGGACCATTGTATCGACAAGCAAAGCACCATTGCAATACATTTTCCTAACCCTTTTCCTGTTCGCTTCTATACTTGGTGTTCAGAATGAAAGAAAGCTTGACAAGTGAGCTTTTCTTTAAATCATATATCATCATTCACTTCATGCGATTTACATATTCGTAATTTCTTTCAAAACTAATTTCAATCTTGCCGGTGTTACATACTCTTCTTCCTTTTATTCTTTATTTATTTCCTCTCGTTCCTTTCCTTTATTTATTTCATATAATGAGGTTATTTGTTCATGGCATTGATTGTCATATTGTGCAGTATTATAAATGTAACGTCGGTAAAACTAACAGTTCCTCTTAATTGACTAAAAAGTGTTCTGAATATACGAGTATATATATGTCTCGAAGCTCAAGGCATTTAGAAGCCTTAGTTATTACTTAGAGCTAATTAACAATAATGTAATCCCTCACCAGATATCTCAGCCATTCCCAATTTAGACTTTTCATTTTCCTAATACAAAACAAGGGCGTTTTTACATCTTCTGTCTTTCTGTTGTAGTGGAAGAATCAAATAGAAATCATTTGAAATAGATATTATTTTTTAAATAAATTCAGTTTTAAAAGGGGGCAAGTTACATTGGGTGAAAAACAGGTAATATCCAGGTACAAGACACCGTTACAAGAGAGGTCGGAGAACTTAGCCATTCTTTGTCTTTTAACCCCTTCTAGAAATCAAATATAAAAGGAATACCAAAAGAAGCATTTTTTGATTAGTCTATTTGAGACATTCAACGAGTATTCATAGAGATAGACCATCAGTGTCAGTTATAAGTGTTTAACGTTTGAGTTTAAATCAATCTAGCTAAATATTTGATTCTTTATATTTATAAGCTTATTATTACGAATTATTATATAGTATTTAACTTTATTTACAGATAATACGTTTATTTTAAACCAGTAGTGGCCTCTTTCCTATTTCTTAATACTTCTCTCTTCTTTTAATTAAATTAACACACAAGCCCCTTTCAATATTGCTGTGCTGCACAAGCTACTACACATCCACCAATAACATTACTTTGGTGACAGCTAATTAGGATAATATCAACCAGAATCCACAAATTAACAAGTACCTACGATTTTCATTTAACCAATATTCTCGGTGAATTTTGAGTTTATGAGCTTTCTTAAAAGTTCAGAAATTGTGAATATATTACATGACCATAATCTTTTTAATAGGGGCAACTCAGTTTAGTTATGCAAACGTATTTCAATGCAAATGTAATCTTCCCCCAAATAATTCTCTTATTTCCAAAATGTTTAAAATTAATAGACAAGAAATGCACATCACGTCGCTGATGAATACTTACTTGCCCTACAGCAATTGGCCGATCCTGCAGCCATCCCTAGCAATCAATCTGCTAGCCCGTTAAGAAATTTACAATTTATTAATAGTTTGCCCAACTTCGATGGCGAAAACTCAGCCATGTTTCGAACTTCCTTGCCCAAATTAGTCTTTCCGCCAGGGTTTCTAGCGGGGATAACGCAGCAAAATTAGAAATCCATGCTCTTAGGCTCTTAGATTCAGCAAAAATGTTTTATGATACCCAGAAAGCCAAAACTAGAACGCCAGGGTACAATTATCACGTATCCTCTAATTTCTGGACGGCTACTAGCCAGATTTTGCAAAGAGAAACCCCTCTAGTCTCCCTACAACAAATGACCTACATTCAGTCTTTCCCCACAGAGTCACCAGAAACATTCCCGGATAGAATCAGACATATTCACACCGCCATTAGCTTTAAAGCTTAGGCTAACCCCCTCTAAGCTTTACAACAATTTTGATAAAATGGCCACTGATGCGTTCATGAAGTTGCTTCCTCAACAGCTTAGTAACGGAGGTACCAACAAAGCTACCTCAAAAACTAGATCAAGCTCTTACATAAGCCAATGCTCTAAAGGAAGTGCAGGCTTCGGAAACTAACCGTACAGTTTTCGCATCACCTCGAAATCTTCTATTCCACACACATCTCCGTCTCCATGTCGTTTTTGCGGACAAACGCATTTCTAAGCAGAATGCCCCCATCGAAATAAAAATCAAAAACCACCTACCACTCGTAGAATTTTCAATGTAGTCAAAAACAGGTCCTGCAACCACTGTTCCGATCCACATTTTGACGTAGACTGTACAAATAATTATGGCATTACGTCCCTTCAATTGCATGTGAAAAATTCTCATTTTTCTAGTGAGTTCATGGTTTCGCAATTAAAAGGCACGTTCCATTAATACTTGATCGAGACGGACTTACATTAAACAAGGCAATCATCAATTTGCGCACATGTACACTGACACTCAACATTCCCTTTTCAAAAAGTACAGTATATCAATTTAGTACTATTCGCTAAGTTCACTAAAAGCCCTGCAAGTACCCACAAAATTTCAGCGCCACCTGCAGCGCCACATTACACTTCTCAAACTCTTCATACTACACCATATCTATGTATTGTATGTATGAATTTTGTTAGTTTGAAGAGCAAAAACGTATTCAGTGTATTGATATATTTAATTTAATGCTTAATAATTATTAACATATTATCATTTAGGTTACAGTGATTCTACTAGAACTCATTCCAGACACAGCAGTCCTTCTTCTAATCAACATTTTATTTTATTGTAATCTTTTTCTGGTCATGACATTATTGTTAATTTATTTATTAGGGCTACATACATTTAAGCTACCAGCTGGTTGTAGGGAGTGGGGAATACAATATAACAAACTATAATTGTTAATTAATAATTAACAATTTATATTTTTTTTGCAGATTTTATTAGAAAAGCATTACGCCTATTCGAATTTGTTTGATATTTGATTGTTTAACAATGATGTTTTTGTATTGTTTTTGATTATTTTTTTTTCCACTTCACCTAAAAAAAAAAAAGAATAATTTTTTTTTGTATTTTAACCTATCATTTTTGTAATATTTAAATGTTTCAATTATTTAACTGTTAAAGATATCTAGCAAGGTATCCCTTCTAGTTGAAGAAACTGCCCAAAATACGTGTGCATACCCTCCCAGCTGGCTATTTCAATAGCTAATTATCATTACAACTTAGTTATAAGAATTTTATAACATTATTGGTAGAATTTATTAATTGAATGTTCATGAATATAATTGTCACTTGTAAGAATGCAAATCCAGATATTAATGCTCATTTACAAATCTACAACATCTTCAACATCTAAAAAAATTTATTAATTGCATGACCATGAATTCAATTGCATGTAAGTTGTAAGAATTTTAATTTATCTAACTACTCATTTTCAGATCTACAGCACCCTTCGAAAGGAAAAGATCTTCATCTTTTCATAAACTATGCGATCGCACATCCTTGCGCATCCTGCTAACCTGCTCGCTAATTAAACTAAACACAACTAAACTAAAACTAAGTAATGTATAATAATTATTAACCTTTTTTTTTTAATTTCTTATCCTATCGGTACTCATGAAATTTTTTTGTAGGGCTTAATTAGTGGCAAATATAATCTTATCTCAACACTGGAAGCTTATCATTTCTATTTGATGTATTTTCTTGTCCTGTCCAATTAACAAAGTACACCCTTTAGTCCTGCAAATTGTAGTTGATGTGTGAAAGTTTTGGGTTTAAATACCCACAGGCAAATTCTATCTTGCCACGGATTCAATATTATGTGAGGGAGCCAAAACAGAACTATATACAGAGACCATAAGAACGAATTTATTGACACTTCAGTGTATATCTTGTATTCATTTGTCTCTCTTCTTTTTATATCTTTTTTCCTTTAGACATTTTTCTGTTGATAACAGCAACTATCTTCTCTTATTGATTGATTAATAGTTTTCTGAGCGAAACTGACTTCGTGTCAGATGCGGCGATGATTCTTAAATGGAATCGCATGCTTGAAATACACACACAAACATACATTCACTTCACAAATAACACATTATGCACTCAGGTTTCAGGATTATATTAGATCAAAATAATGAAAATTCAATATACTTTGCAAGGAGATGTTTCAAATCTATATAATTGTTTTGATAATAAAACTATATTGTAGATATTGAGTTGGTTTGTTTTTATACTAGCTAATATTACTATATAAAAGAATCATAAGTATCTGTATTGCTAATAAGAAGTGCATGACTCACCTGTAATAATTTTTTAAATAATAAAGTGATAAGGGAAATAATATGGAACGAAGAACAGTTAGTTGTATTCTATGTGCAGAGGTTTAGAAGCGACCTAATGAATTATTTACGAGGAATTATCGTCAAGGTTGTTTTTGTGATTGATTTTTCCAAATAATCTTCAAAGTAACGTTCAGTCTTACATCAGCTAGCAAGAAAACAGTGGTAGTCAGTAAGAACACAGTGAAAATGAAGGGTATTTTAGGAAGATTTGACAACTTTATCCGAGAATGGGACAAAGATGACGATGAAGTAGTGGACAGAACCATCTATAATGAGTATTCCTATTTTTATCAATAATCTCTATTTTATCCTTCATTAAAATCACTGAAACATGCTATTATCCATCTAGTACAATTTATTTTTGCAATAATGTATATTACTCAAGTGATTGTTACGTTTATGGCGGCAGTAAAATCTGATGGTGACTTTTTGCTGCACCTTTGTTTTCTATGCATAGCTTGCACCTTTGTTTTTTATGTATCTTACTGTTTTCAATATTGGTGGCAGTGAGTATAAAACGTTCTAGTTTAACACAGTTTTATAAAATTATTGACAACGGATTTTACAAATACGAAAATGAAATTATAAGCAATGAAGAAATTCAAATAAAATTAAAATATCATAGAATGAAAAGAATTTTAAAAATTATCTTTCCTACACTAACTATAGTTTATGGTTCAACTGCACTTGTTATAGCACCAGTGTTAAGTCAAATATTTACTCCGTCCCATAATAGAATATATAATGGGAAAGGTGTAAATTTACAACTAACAATTAGTGCTTGGTATCCATTTGATACTAGTGAGAGTTTAACTTACTGGCTAGCATTCACTTTACAAGAAGTAGGCGTCTTATTCCTGCATGGACCCTGATTTCGGCTGCTTTGGGGTATTTCACAAATGTAGTACATGTAATTGTGCAATACAAAGTATTAATATTAAGCGTTAGAAATATAACTGAAAGAGCAATGGCTAACTACTTGAAAATTAAACCAAATAAACAATTCAGAACTAAACCGAATTATGAAGATATTGAATTCCAGAAACAGATGGAATATTGTTTGAAACAAAATATACAGCATTATCAACAAATTATAAGGTACTGGACGTTTATTTGTTTCTTTGTTTTTATATATTATAATATATTGAATTTTAAAAATATATATACCGAGTGTAACAGCAACCTCTGGCAATACTTCGGGATATGGTTTGTCACTTTATTTGGAACAAAACATTTCTATTAACCATGGTCCGATTTGTTCGCCTTCAAAAGTTATTCTTCATTTTGAAAAATTTTCAATTTTCCTACTTTTTCTCATAAAATTGATTATATCTCAAAAAGTTTTTCACATAAATCATATTCAATTACATCTTTAGAAAGACCAATAAATTTCCTATAAGAAACAGAAGTTTTATTTTAATTGAATTAATTATAATGTTTTTCAGAGACATTAAACTCAACTCTACAGCGCTTCGTACTGTTAAAAACCACTTTTCAATAGTATTTTCTTATAAATTTCTTTAAGGCTAGCGTACGGTCCGGTTACAGAAAAAATATCTACATTTTACCAGCTTTCCAACGATAATAATATCGTGGGGTTTCTTTCTTGTTTTCTTAAAGAAAATGCGAAATAAATGTAAAAAAAACACAAAATGAAAATTGATAGCTGTTACAAAAATATCACAAGATTAATGATAATCCTGTAATGAACTTTGGAATTGTTATCTCACGATAGAAATTCGTTTAGGTCTAATAAACTGAAACATTTAGTCGTGATTTAGCTGGTCATACATTCAAAACGCCAGATTTCTTTGTCATAGAATAGCGAGATATGGTTTTTATTTGTGGGTTTTGTAACGGCAGCGCGGAAGCTGCCGCTGAGTAAGCTAAGTTTCTAATTTGTAGAAAATAAAATCGGCAACAAAGTGTTAGTTAATTTTGTTTTTATCTAGTCTTCCAAATCTTCTTTAGTTGATAGGATTGCATTTCCGTTAGGTTTATTGGTGCTTCCTCTATTTCGAACAAAAAATCTGCATACCCTATCCACTACCAACCATCATTATATATTTAACAAAGGTTTTATTCTGAAATTGTTTCAACAGATTGGTCTAGTGTTTTTATTCACCATGCTTTTCAAAAGAAGTGACCTACTTAACCCGGATAATTGCATTTTACAAATTTTTACTCAAATGCTACTTTAGAGACTAACAATTTTGGCAGAAATCAACATAACGAACCGAGTGCACCAAAATAGAACATTATCATCTTCTGTACAAAATATATTATCTTTCCGGTACGGAATGCTTTTTTAGAAGTCATAAGGTCTCAGGTATTCCAAAAACTGTTTTATGTAACCTATTATTTCTGCAATAAGCTGATAATATCATTTTGTTTGGCGATTCGTTTACAGTTGTGTTCAAAAAATTAAACATTCTATCAGACTGTTGTAAAAGAAATAACCTTTTCCGTTCTAAAAAGTTTGCGTTTCGGTTTGTCGCATATAAAAGTAAAAATTTTAAAATTGTTCTGTAGTGGTTGGAGAAACTCATACAGATGCAAAATTATAGATTGCCGAAAATTTGTTATTCCAAACTAAGGCATTTGTATTCTGCAAACAAACTAGATAAATGAATATGTAAATGCGTCCGCAATGCGGGATAACATCTGGTATTTTATCCGTCGTAGCACGCATATTCCTTTTATTCCTGACCAGTTTCGGAGTTTTATCGATGGTTTGAAATTCATCAAGTTCATCTAGAGAGTTAATTTCAACGCAATGTTTCTGTTACACTCGACACTTGTTGGTTTGTTGATTTTCGTATGGAGAACAATTAAGAAGATTTCATTTACTAGTACAATTTCAGCGTACAGAAATTAAAATGAGAATCATCTCAGAATATAATCTATCTATTGCATGCCGTCGAAGTGGTGGTTGAGCGTGCGATGATGTGTGGGCGCCTTATCGGTGTTGCTAAGTTGTAGTGACACAATAGGCTGTAGCCGGCCTTTACTCGTTGTAACTCATACTTGTTGCATTTTTTTATGGTTTCCTTTGAGACTACAGTGCTTCTTGAAGAAAACCACCATCAAATGATTTCCATTGCTGCGTAGGTTATTTTTTTAACGAAATTTTATTTGTCAATCTTAGAGAAGTTCCCTTGCAAAGAAGATGAGCATAATACAGGGGAAGCTGTTTAGCTGGGCGTAAACCAGACACTCAATGTGAAAATGGACGCGGAATGCATCACCTGATTGGCTGCGACGACTGTGGGGCAGAATTAGAGTTCCAAAGAAAAATAGGCAATGGAGGTGAAAAACTTACCTTAGCGTGCGGTTACCCTTGGTGGGAGCAGATAATACTTCCAATTGAGAGAGAGTGGGAAGAGGAGGAGGATGTCAAAAAGAAAAGATAATGGGAGAGGAGGAGAAATGTATAAAATTAGCGAAAGAGGTATGGAGTTATGGCTAAGTGGCGTGTGTTTATGTGGATGTAAGGAAAAAGGTATGATAAGGAGTGAGAATCATATGAGGAGCTGATGGGAACGAAGGGAATAATGATTTGATGAGGCTAATAACTTTATATCACTTAACGTTGTGAATGGAAGATTAATGTGTGATGAGTACATGTTATAAGCACTTGACAGGTGAGCACTTACGAAAAGCACTGGAGAGGCGCGACAACTAAACTTGGAGATGTTCTCTGATCAAAACATAGTTGGCAAGTGAAGTAATTTTATAAAGGGATAGAGGATATCTGGAGAGTGTGGGAAAATAGGAAAGGGGCAAACCCCATAATTCAAAGGCGCCGACAACCTCCACCAAAGGAGAAAGAGTGGAAAGTGCGGGGAAGAAATATTTTGGAATACAACCTCGGTAAACAGAGTTATAAAATGGCAATATAAAAAGCAGAATGAATAGTTAAGATTCAAAGGTGGCGCGACCGAACGTTGTTGGATAGCTGTTTAATAATAAACACAACTAAAATATTAATTAATAAAAATTTGCATTTTCTACAATTTTTGTCATTAAAAACCTTTACAGATTGCATTAATTGAAAGTCTTGTGAATCTCTTGACTTTCTGCTACTGGCAGAACGTCTTCCAACATTTTTAGGGAGCCACTGTTTCTAGGACGGGTGAGCTTGTGTCGGGATTGGCATCCCGGCGCGTATGTGAAAGTTTGTGTGAATGTGGATAGGTTTAGAATCTTCATAGAGTGTGAGGAATTTAGAGTACTCCACTCTCTTGTAAATAGACGTATGTGAGAAGCGTAATTTGGTTTTAATGGATAAATGTATTTATAAGGATGAATGTATTTATAAGGATGAATGTATTTATAAGGATTATTGTATTTATAAGGATGAATGTATTTATAAGGACGCGTGTCTTTTTATATATAGTGTTTATTAAAAGGAGTTGTTGTTAAGCATTCAAGGTGTACACATGTGCCAGTTTTGTCCGCAGAAAAGTAGTTTTTTCTATGGTTTAAAAGTTTTCAGATCGTTTTAATTTTATACAGGATTGTGCAGAAAAATTTTCTTAATTGACTAGTGAATTTTTTATTGTGCCACGATTTAATAAAATTAAGGAATTAATGGAAAAAGAAAACTAAGTTACTGGGCACAATTACTTACTTAGTATTTTTTTGGTGCCGTATCATGGTTATATAAACAGTTTGTCTAAGTGCCCATGTGATAGTGCGTATATCAGTGTAGACTTGGAAGGGATGTAATTCAAGGTCACGAGAGAATCTTTATTTTATCATTCTTATCTGGATATTGGATTGAACTACTAATAATTTACCATTAATAAGGTTTGTTATTTTATGATCAAATAATATTAATCCAACTGTATTTTCTTCTTGTATTTAATTGGTAATACAACCATATTTTCTAGAAATTGTAATTCTAATTTAATAAAATGGGCGAAGAGTTCGAAGAAATTATGAAAAGATTCAATCAATTAGAAGCCAATATGGATAACACAATTAAAAATTTAAATAAAAATATCAGTAGTTTTCAACTGCACTTAACAACAGTTTTGGATAAGGTTGGAATATGGAGTCTCAGTTTAAAATTTTTGAAAAAGAAAATGATAAAAATAACAAAATTATCGAAAATTTTCAAAAGAATTACAGAAGAAAGAATTTCATTATTTACAGTCTGATGATATAAATATTGATAAATTAGAAAATAAAGTTATGACATTATTTCAAAGTACCTTTAATGCACAAGTAAATTTGAATGAAATAGACCAAATTAGAAGAATAGGTCAGAAAGGTCCCTATTCTCATTACATTCTTATCATTTCGGAAAAAAATGGAAATTATTAGATTGGCAAAAAGTCTTAAGGGAACAAAAGTCTCTTTATCCAATTTATATGATTACCCAATTGAAGTGAGACAGGTAATGCTTCCATACTTGTTCAAGGCACGAAGTATGCAATTTAAAGCAGCTCTGAGGGTGATAAATTGATAATTAACAATACACTTTATACACTGGATGAATTGGTTTCGTTGGATCAAGATGAGCTTATGTCATCTGGAACTACCGCTTCAGAATTAGAATCAGATAAAGAAAGAGACCTCGGAACTAAAGGTGACCGCGCTAGCAAGGTAAAAATCAGTACTCCCCGAGCTGCTAGGAAGGTGAAAGTGAAAACTACTAAAGAACCAATTTTGAAATGGCTGAATAGCGAAGGTTCAAAGAAGAAGAAGACTGAGGAAGATCATCTTGTATAGCAGTTATGTATTTGATCTTGTACTAGCAGTCTAGTAGAAACCCTAATGAATCTCAATGTATTTGTGAAATGGAAAACTACTGTCCAGACTCCTCTAAAGATGTGTACCATATAAAAGGTTTGAATTACTCAAGTTTAAAATTTTTATTTTGGAATATTTCCGGGTTTAATAATAGGGTTGATATTGAGTTTGTGTTTGATTACAATATTATTGGGCTTAGTGAAACCTTTTTGGTAAATGATTATTGTTTGAATCAGTGAAATTCTCAAAATTTACTTTTTTTTTTTTTAACTGCAATTAAAACTCACACCCGCGGTAGAGCGAGTGGCGGTCTGATTCTGTTCATAAATAATGATTTTTTGCTTCCTGTTTGCTAATATAACACATTCTTGGATTATTGTTAAAGTGACCCATGTTTCAAAATTGTCCTTTATCATCTGTGTAGTGTATTTTAAGCCATCGATGAATGATGAGAATCTTGAATTATTTTCTACTTGTTTAAATAGGTTGAAAAATAAATTTAATCAGCTACCATTCATCATAGGGGAGATTTTAATAGCAGGTTGGCCGATCTCAACCAATGCGATCCCATTCTGGTACAAGATTCTGATATCTTCTTTAGCAGAAACAATCTTGACTTACATTGTAATAAAAGGGGCAAAGAATTGGTACAGCTATTGGAAGAATTAGGTTTTTTACTTCTAAATGGTCGTACTAGGAGTGATATAGTTGGCAATTTTACGTACGTACTACTAGTGGTTGCAGCACTATAGAACTTATCTGGTGTGACATTTATCATTTAGATATTATTGAAGACTTAAATATTGCCAATTTGATTACTTCATCAGATCATTTCCCAGTCGAACTTTCTGTTTAAGTCCCTACCGATAGTGCATGCTTAACTATCGAGCTCCAACTACTGAGCTTAATTCAAAAAAAAATATCCAATAACGAAATTTAATAAATCGCTTGCAGCTGATTTTAGTATGGAGCTAATGTACTCAAGTAAGATTTCTGTCAATTTCGAAACTGATTCTTTGGAATATCTTTATCAAAACTTCGTGGAAGCTGATTTCCAGATTTCATCTTCATTGGGCATGGTTAAGAAAATGAACAATCCAATTAAAAATTATACAAAAAAAAAATGTGGTATAATAAGGACTGCAGAGATCAAAAGTTAAAAGTAGAATTATATTTAAAGAAATGTAAAGCATCCAATTTCTCAGATTGTATTAAACAAACTTTTTTAGATGAAGAAAGAAAATACAAAAATTTGATCAAAAGTAAACGATTAGAGTACAATAATTCCATCCTATCTAATTTTTCAAAAGTTAGAAATGTAGTTGAGTTTTGGAATGTAGTAAATAGCTTAAAAAGTAAACATTGCTTGTCTTCATGTATTGATATCATCAGCTGGGAACAGTTTTTTACATCTAAATTTCCTACACGCATTGTAAATAACTGTACTTTTTATGATGTAAGGCACCCATATCTTGATCAACCATTCTTTGAAATTGAAGTTTTAAATTCTATTAATGGAACACATAATGGTAAAACCCCAGGCATTGATGGTTTAACTTATGAATGCTTTAAAAATTTGCCTGCAAACTGGTCGTTATACCTTGTCTCATTATATAACAAAGTTTTTGATTCTGAAACTGTTCCAAAAGATTGGTCTAGTGTTTTATTTACCATGTTTTTTAAGAAGGGTGACCGAATCAATCCGGATAATTACAGAAGCATTGCTCTAGCTAATTGTATTTTAAAAATTTTTACTCAAATGCTTCTTGATAGACTTACAATTTGGGCATCCTCAGCTAATATCATACCTGAAAATCAGTCGGGTTTTCGAAAGGGTCGCGGATGTTTAGATAACTTGTTTATTTTAAATAGTATGATTCAACTGAGGCTGCGACAGAGTCGGAAACAGTTTTTTGCTCTATGGTAGATTTTAGTGGGGCATTTGATAGAGTAAACCATCAAATATTGTGGGAATAACTGTTTGTTTGAAATGGGGGTTAGTTCCAAAATTTTGAGGATTTTAATTAATATCTATGATAATGCTAAAATGAGAGTGAAATGTGAAGGGAAGTTGTCCTCAGAAATTAATATAACGGAAGGCGTTCTCCAAGGGGAAACATTATCGCCTTTCCTGTTCAATCTATATATTTCCGGTATGGAACGCTTTTTTAGAAGTCATAATGTCTCAGGTATTCCAATAACTGCTTCCTGTAACATATTATTTTTGCAATATGCTGATGATATCGTTTTGTTTGGAGATTCTTTTATTGATAGGTGCAAAACATTAAACATTCTACTAGACAATTGTGAAAATAAACTAAAAGTAAATGTACTTAAAACAAAGATTATGAAGTTTCACAAAGGCAGAGCCACAAAAGATAGAGCATTTTATTATGAAGGTTCCAAAATAGAGTTGGTAAATAATTTTAATTATTTGGGAAATTCATTTAATTGTTCAGGAATATTTTCTACTCATCTTAAAAATTTATCTACGAAAGCCAACTTAGCTCAAGGGACAGTCTTGGAGGTTTTAAGGAATATAAAGTCTTCTTCTTGGGAATCTATAATCAAGCTAAATGATTCTTTGGTTCATTCCACTATTTTGTATTCTGCTCAGATTTGGAGTATCCGTTATGCCGATGGATTGGAAAGAATCCAATTATCGTTTTTCAAAAAATTATTTCACCTTAACAAATCTGTTCCCAACTTCCTAATCCGTTTGGAAATCGGTTTGCCGCATATAAAAAGTAAAATTGGTTCTGAAATGGTTGGAGAAACTTATGCAGATGGAAAATTATAGACTCCCGAAAATTTGTTATTTCAAATTAAGAGATTTATATTCTGCAAACAAATTGGATAATTCTTTAAAAAGTGCTAAATTTAATTGGTATACTCAATTGGCTGAAGTGTTAAAAATAATTAATATGGATACAATTTTAAATCTAGAAACACCTAAAGAGCTTAGAAAAAGCATTAGGAATTGTGGCAAATTTTTAATCAATTTAAAAATAAGCAGTTTGTTTGTGGGAATAATATCTCAATGTCTGCCTGGGTTTCACATTTTAATAAACTTCTAAATCCTGCCTCAGATATTGTATCTCTTCATTATGTTGAGCCTCTCATTGAGAACTCCTTTATTGATTCTCCTTTTACATTAGATGAATTGAAGGTTGCAATAGCGAATTTAAAGGGCAGTAAAGCACCTGGCTTTGACCGCATCACCTCGGAATTCTATAAGAATGCCCCTGATATATTGTTTGAGAGACTGTTGTCATATTTCAATTATGTCTATCAAGCTGGTTCAATCCCGCCCTCATTTGGTAGATCTATTGTGTTCCCTTTATTCAAACGGGGTGAGATCAATGATGTAGCAAATTATAGAGGCATCTCCTGTATAGACGTGGTTGCTAAAATTTTTACGGGATTACTCTTGCAACGTCTGGAAAGTTTTGTCATGGATAACAGTCTCTTGAGTGAATACCAGGCGGGCTTTCGTCGTGGATACTCCACATTAGATAATCTGATGGTCCTTACTAGTATTGTTAAATTAAAATTTCTAAAATGGGGTCGTAAGGTTTATAGCTTCTTTGTTGACTTTTCGGCCGCCTTTGATCGCATTAATCGCAGGGCATTATTTTTGAAGCTATACAACTTGAGCATTTCCACAAAATTTATAGCAGTTCTAAAATCCTTGTATGCTGAGACTGTATCTGCTATAAGAGGGAAAAATGGGATTTCTGAGTTTTTTCAGGTAACTACTGGTGTAAGACAGGGTTGCCTTCTGAGCCCCTTATTATTCTCTATTTTTTTGGATAATTTGCCTGATTGTCTGGAGGGCGAAGTACGGATTGCTAATACTTATGTCAAAGTACTTATGTACGCAGACGATATTGTGCTCCTATGTGAAAATCCACTCCAACTTCAGAGAAATATTAATATCCTCAAAGACTATTGCGAGCAGTGGGGTTTGGAGGTTAATCTTGCAAAATCAAAGATTTTAATTTTTAGAAGAGGCGGCAGACTTGCTTCTGGGGAAAGGTGGAAATTTGGTGATAGGCAGATCGATATTGTTAATTCCTATAAATACTTGGGAGTGAATTTGACGCCTCGTCTTTCCTTCTATACACACGTTAAAGATAGGGTATCTGCTGCTAAAATGGCGCTTAATACGGTTTGGTCAGGTCTTGTTGGTCAGAAAATGGTTCCCCTGTCACATAAATTACAACTTTTTAATGTAGTCTGCAGATCTATCGCTTGCTACGCGGCTCAGGTTTGGGGGTTTGAACGGTATGAGGAACTGGAGAAATTATTGCGCTTTTTTATAAATAAAGTATATTCCTTGCCGTCAATAACGCCAAACTATATGCTGTACCTTGAAACCGATGTTAATCTTCTATTAGTGTTTACTCTGAGGCTCCATTTCAAATATGTATTAAAAGTTCTTAAATTCCCGGCTTATAGGCTATCTAGAGTGGTTGCATCAGAGATTGTGAAATGCAAGACTTTTTGGTTTGAGAGTTGGACGAAACTGTTTGACAGATATGGTTGCAACTTTAGTCCTTCTCTTTATAATTTAACACTCTGGGAGAACCAGTTTTCTGTTTTAATAGATAAAATTGAGGTGGTTCATCGGGAGGTGTGTGTGGCGAGTTCTCAAGAGTCAAATAGGTACCTTTTTTATAAAGAGCTTAATACTCAAGCTTGCCTATTCTCGTTTTCGAGTCAGTCTACAGCAGCCCTAAATTCAATAGAATTAAGCTGGCTCTTTAGGATGAGAGGGGAACTCCTCTATTTGAACTACACTCCTTGGGTTGATAGAACTGTTGAGTTGTGTTCGCTGTGTAGTATGAAGGCAAGAGAGGATATGGTTCATTTTTTGGCTACATGTCCTATTTTGGCGGAATTTAGAGTGCGGCACCTTGGTGTCCCTTCTTTAACTTTATCTAACTTAAGGGAGCTTTTGAATTCTACTAACTGCCGAAATCTCATTCATTATGCTCGCTCTGCCTGGTTGTACAGATATCAACTTATACTGGAATTTAATTATTAAGTTATTATTATTTAATTTAATGGTTTATATATATATATACATACTTAATTTGTAACTGTGTAGCGCTCAATTTCCGGCTGACGGATTACCAAGCCGTATATGCTTTTGTCTGTTCTATTTGTAATGTATGTAAATATTTCCGTTTAATAAAGTGTATTATTATTATTATTATTATTATTATCCAATTGGCTGAAGTGTTAAAAATAATTAATATGGATGCAATTTTAAATATAGAAACACCTAAAGAGCTTAGAAAAAGCATTCCCTTAGTGTTATCTAATTACCAGGCCTACTTAAGAAATCTAGATTTTGATAAATTATTTACATTTAGATATAACCTCTTCTACTTAGATTTTTTTTGAAGCTGATTGTGCTATACAAAATTATGTAACCTCAGATTTGGACTTTTATTTGAAACGTTTTATTGCCCAATTTAGGCTATCTGGAAAATATATTTCAAAATTTACAAATAATAATAATTCATATCTGTTGTATCATACTGTGGAATGCCAGTATTGTAGAAATGGTGAACTGGCTGATTGCTTTCATTTTTTTGTTAAATGTCCACTTTTTAATTTTCATAGAACATACTTTTTGCCAGAATTAGAAAATATTGAAGACAGTGTTTCATTTATAAAATCAGTAACATGGTTGCTAAGAATAAGCCTAAGAACTTATACTTATATGCAATAAATTCATTAAGGTTTAAGAAAACTTATTTACAATAATTCTTTTTTAATTATAATTGGCTATTTTTCAGGTATTATTTTTTCTTTCTTTATATGTAGTACTTATACTATTTTTTGTTATTGAAAAGTAATCTTTCTTTTTTTTCTCTCTTTTTCTTTCTTTTATAATTAATTGCTTTAATGACTTTAATCAAGTTTGTTAAATTAACTTTAATTTTTTGTAAATATGGGACAACTCCATTGTCATGTACTTATTGTAGAAAACAGTGAAATAAATAAATAAAAAAATAAACAATAATAAAAAAAAAAATAGTGTTTATTAAAAGGTAAAGTGTCTATTTAATATAGTTCAGGTGCAAAGGACCATTGATGTTATACATCTTTCGAAATAAAGTCTTGTGGATATTTTTTTAACATAAGAATTTTTCCATTATTTACCGGGAACCTCAAATACATTTATTATCACTATTACACTTTGTTTGGGAGTGTCAGAAATAATGCAGATTACAGCGATGTGTAAAACTGGGCAATTGGTAATAGATCTGGTAAGTCCAATATATATATATATATAGAGAGAGAGAGAGAGTGAGTGAGAGAGATAGAGAAATTGTGGCAGAGAAAGAGTAGTATTATTCAACTAGCAATGAATAGATAACATGTAGAATCAATTTCAGAATGACGAATTGCATTTTGAATTGTACAACATACCCTGGTATAATTGTTCAAAGGATTTCAAACGATATATTAACATTACTCAAACTCGGACAGTGTAAGGTATGGCAATTAAAACTCTATTTAGTTTCGTAGTCGATATGGACACATACAGCCAGGTTAGTAAATTTTTATTACAATTATTAATAAGTTAATAAGGCTTGGTATTCATTATAGTATTATCAATATTAATTAATTAACTGTCATTTGTTTTTATTTTTTAGTTATTAAACACCTCATATTCATATTTCAGTCTGCTCTTAACATTCAAACGTTCTTAACATGGAAATTTGTTACAATATTATTAAAAAAACATGTTTGTATAATGTATAGCTCTGCACCTTATTTGTGGCACCCGAAGCGCGAAGCAAAGTGACGTCAAACATAAGCCAGCTGACTTTTGATTGTCAGTCAGTCATTTTGTTGACATATATCCACTCGTCTGTAAAGAGTTAAAATTAAGAACCCTAAAATCGGATTAAATAACAAAATAAATTTATGGGGATTAAATAGTATTCTAGATGTTTTCTCTAACAATAAATTATTTTATAAATATGTACATATCTGACACTCACACACACACACACACACACACTCACACACAATCCACTTGAGTAAAGATACATTTCTATTTTCATCTACAACTTTATTTAATGCAAATTGATGCATTCTATGATTTGTTGTATTTATTAACAATACATTGATTTTTTTTTAATTACAGCCTATCGTATCAAATTTTCGAAATCGACTTATTACTGAATATACAAGTTTTGAAGCCCCCTTAGTCCGAAAAACTGGTTTTTAGAAATTGGTCTGTGGAAGGTACATTATGTTCGGGTTTGCAATATTTTTGGAACTGAACAACATAACAAATGCCTCAGAAGAGTCTGTGTACGTGTGGAATCAGCAGCTCTTCAGCCTTAGAAAGACTGAGCAAATTCCAGACAGTACTGGCCATTTAAAGACATGGAATCTTGCGTATGTTCATTGTAGCCTAGATGGCTATATAACCTGGCTTGGAAATATGTCCCCATGAGTAGCTCCAGAGGTTCCACTACTCATAACGAAACTCACTTTCTCTTGCCCAGTTTATGTGTATTTTTTTTTTCTTTTATTTGAAATTCACAATCTACATAAACAAATATAATTAGTGAATATGATGATGAATAAAGTGATTGGCTGGAGGAGAGAAGCTAGCTAGCGGTAACACTCTCGCAGGAATTATTTCCTATTGCTGGAGGTGATCACGGGGCCAACAGCGGCTCAGTCGACGGGGTGGATTAGCTAGTATAGTTGTGGAGGCGAGATTTTGAACAAGAGGATTAGAGTTGAGAGTAAGAGAGTCATAGAATTTTTTATATTTAGTTTTGACGGCTTCAGATACATATGGGACTTTGAGATCGTTGTGGAGGGTACAGTTAGAGACATAGAATGGAACATCTGTTATCTGTCGGAGAACTATTGACTGAAAGACTGAATTTTCTGGGAATTTGAGCGCTTGGTTGAACCCCACAGTTCAAGTCCGTAAGTCCACATCGGTTTGAGTATACAGTTGTATATTAGTCGTTTGTGCTCAAGAGGTAGTTTCGATGGTCTTCCTATTAGTCTGAGTAGTAACTTATTCCGTTTTTTAAGTTCCAGTCATTTTAGTTTCGTATGTGGATTCCATGTTAGTCTTCTGTCGATGTACATCCTAAGGTAGCGAACTAAGTTTGCAGGAGAGAGTGGTATTGAGTTGAAAGTTACTGAAGGACAGGAGCCACGACGCAGAGTAAAGGTGATTTGTTGACATTTTTGTGGGTTGAGTTTAATCCGCCATTTTTTGGCCCAAGATTCTATTTTACTTAAATGAGTCTGCAAGAGAGTGGAAGCATTGATGGGATCAGAGCTGGATGCAAGGATGGCGGTGTCATCAGCGTAAGTGCAAAGAAGAGTGTTTGTATATGTTGGTAGATCTGAAGTGAATACAGTATACAGAAGCGGGCAAAGTATAATACCCTGAGGAACTCCGGCGCCAGCCAGCGAGTAGTCAGAGGTAGCAGACCCGCAACTAATCTGAAAGTAGCGGTCGGATAGATAAGACTTGATGAGTAAGTAATAGGTTGATGGTAGGCATTTCTTTAGCTTCCACAGTAATCCTGGATGCCACCCCTATCGAAGGCTTGAGCCACGTCGAAAAGGCACCACAGCAGTACTGTTTCCGCTCAAGTGTCGAAGCAATGGCGTCCACTACTCTATGACACTGATGAATGGTGCTGTGATGTTGCCGAAAGCCAAACTGATGTGATGGAATGATTTGTTCAGTTTCCAGAATGGGGTAAATCCGTTTCAATAACAATTTCTCTAGTATTTTTCCTAAAATAGGTAACAGACTTATTGGCCTGTATGAGGATGGTAGATGGGAAGGTATATTGTTTCAAAATCATTTTTATCGTAGAGAATTTCCACAGAAGAGGAAAATATGTGGTTCTGAGAACTGAATTACAAACGTAAGTGAGAAAAACTATGGCTTTTTTGGTAGATGACAAATAATTTGAGTTGTTATTAAGTCGTATCCAGGAGATTTTTTAGACGGTAAGTTTTTTATATGTTTAACATCAGAGGGGGTGAACGCTTTTGGAGGTAAGGATAGAGGCAGGGTAGCGTCCAATTCAGTCATTACGTCAGTGGCGAGTAAGTCATCTAGTACGTCTGGATGAGGAGTTAATACGTTAGGCAAGTGATTTTTAAATTCAGTGCCTTTATCATGATCTGTTTTTGTCCATGTTCCATCGTCACGTCTTAGTGGAGAAGAAACATGTTTATGAGAGAGAAGTCGTTTGGTAGCGGTCCATAGAGATTTACGGTCAGATGTCATAGAGGTCACATATTCTTCATATTTCACTGATCGGTTTCTGCAATTCGCTTTTTAATCTTCTAGTCAGTCTGTTGTATTCAGTCTGTCTTGGGTAGCGAGTATGTTGCCACACTGAGCGAGCTCTTCGATTTTCTCTTATGAGCATTCTGACTAGGATTGGTAAGTTTAGGTGTGATGACGTTCTTTTTGGAATGTTTTGACTGGAGTCCCAGATAGAAGCTTTAATTGAGGTAGTTACTGTCAGTACTGCATTGTCTATTTCGTCAGGTGTTTTGATGGAGATCAACAAATTCAGTTTATCTTGTAGTACATTCTCAAAAAGCGTCCAGTCTACAGGTCCCACGAATAGAGAAGAAGAAGGTATGGCGGGATGTGGAGTTATACTGAGTGTAAGGAGAACTGGGCTCTGGTCTGAAGAGAGATCAGTATCTGTGTAGATGTCTTTATAGATAGATGCCATTTTAGAAGATATGAATATGTCCAATATGTCAGGTAGTTTGGTTAATGACGTTGGCCAGTAGGTTAGTTGATCTGATGATAAGACTTCTTAGTGAGAAAGGGAGACAGTATCCAAAAGCGTCCGTCCCCTAGGATTAGAAGTGCGACAGCCCCATTGAGAGTCTGAAAAAAAGTTGAGAGTCTGAAGAACAAATAGATTTATTGAGTGGACAGTAAACTGCTGCTAGATTGAAGTCGAAAGGATGACAATGAAGAGTGACTGGTGTGGATTGTATGAAGTCATTTTGATGAGATGTTAATTGCTGATAAACTAAAGTATTCTTTACTAGTTTACCAGAGCCACCAATAGATGTATCGTCCGGATGGTCAGTTCTGTAAGTAGTGTATTCAGTTATGTGAAAGTTAGATCGTCCTGTAAAGTGAGTTTCAGAAATAAGTGCGATGTCAATTCGTTTGTCATGTAGAAATATGTCTAATTCGTCTCTGTGGAAGTTCAACACGTTGGCATTTCAGAGAAGAATTGCAAGTAAATGTTGAGGGTTAAGATTCATCGAGAAAGTTTAGGAATCAGTTCACTAACAAGAGTAGTAAGAAGTGTAGTAAGAGGAGTAATAAGAGATTTGAATTCAGAGATGAATGAGGTAAGAAGGGAGGCAATGTCATTAGAGATAGGAGAAGGCGGTACGAAGTTGGACGAACCGCTGAAGATCCTGCGACCTCCACATTGGAGTTCTGTTATTGGAAGTTGATGGGGTTCCTTGATGTCTTTATTCTTCATTACCAAGTTTAGGAAATTCTGACTTTTTTGGTACAGCTGGACGAGAAGTTGTGTAGCTAGGTTGAAGGTGTTCGGCCCGATTTCCGTTGTTATAGAATCCATCATTGTTGTTTCTTCTCCGCAGACGTTGCAGTTCTTTGTGGACCACGCATCCTTTCCAGCTGGCCACATGCTCTTCCAAGCAGAGAGCGCAGATCGGAGGTTTTTCACGTGGTTTAGTGCATTCGGATGATGGATGCAAACCAGCACAATTTACACATCTGGGAGCGTGATTACAGTACTGTTGGCACCTTTTGCACTGTAATAGTGCTTCTGTTTTGCGTGCTTCTTCTCATTTTATTCTGGTATAAAGTAAAGTTTTCAGATTGAATATTTCCGGGTTATTGTGTTGTGGTTCAAGATCTACAAAGAATAGTGGGGAGTGGTGATTTAGATTTCAGATGTTTAACATTCGTAACATTTCTCACTTTGAAAATGTGGCGTTCAAGATCCTCTATTATCTCTGTAGTTGGTGTTGTGTGGTGTAAATGTCTTGTAACTACACGGAATGCTTTTTCTGATTTGATTTGGTATGTGTGGTAATCTGCATTATTTGATTGAAGGTAATGGATTGCATCCTTCTATAGTTTTTGTGGAAAGCATCAGGCTGTTAATACGAGATTTGGAGTCAAAAGAGTTAGGGCCCTAAGAGCTGATCCAGAGATTTACACAATTCGGAATAGTTCGTATATTTTGGATGAATATTGGCGGCGGTTTGATAGGGTTTTTTTTTGTTTGTTCTTCAGAACGTGTTTCTTGTTCGTCTTCTATGGCGAGTGGGGAAAATGGATTAGGAGTGCATAATTTTGAATATATGCCCTGTAGAGCGCAGTTGGTTCTATCACCACTGTCTTCTTGATTTTCCCCAGAAGATTCTGAGTTTTGTTTAAGTTTAGAATATTCAGAAGTTTCCCTATCTTCGGTATGTGGACGAGCTTCTGTGTTTTTCAATTTAATTTTTTTTAATTTTTGTTAAAGAATTTGACGTTAAGAGAGATCTCTTTACTTTTTTATTAAGGTTACTAACTTTAGTGATCATGCCAACTTGATCACGGCTGACTTGTTCTGCTTTAATCACCATACGAGAGACTTGTATTATATAAAAACAAAATAATAATTATTTACTTGTCCAAACTACTCAGCTAACCTCTAAGTTCTTACTATTTATTTATAAGTTCAAAAAACACAATTTTTTCTTACATTACAAAATTGTTTGTAGCAGCGAACCAAAACTTTAAAAATTCAAGAGGAATATCTCCGCACACTAAACTATTCAATTTTACCCGGGCAATTAGATCTTAATTTAAGGAGCGAAATCAGACTATACTTTCCGTAACAAAAGCGCACAGCTGATTTTATGTGTATTATGACCATTCCCGGGATGAAAACGACATCCTTTCAGAATTTCCGCCAATCGCCTTATTTCTTATCGTCTAAGTTTGGTGCGGCAATGCTTCTTCATATGTTTCTCAGTCCTGGCTGATCTTGGCTTTATTAAAATAGCCTTGTCACGTCTCGGCTTCTCTCTCTGGGTGATTATTCCCCCAAACTGTCTCCGACCTTTATGCCCTTAACTTTTCTCATCATTTTCCCAGATAGGCACTGTTTGAAGCAGGATTTTACAAAAAAAAAAAAAAAAAATCCAAAACGGACTATTGATTATTGTGAATTTTTATTCATATATTCAAATTGGCCAGATAGTCCAAAAAATAAAACAAGGACAATATAAAATTTAATACCGTAGTACAGTACCGTACATTTGTAGGAGAAAGTAAAGTACTGTTTGTTCCTTTAAATGATGTAAATATCTGGTAACAACTTAAGTAAATAATGAAAAATAACCTCTGTTAAATGTAAAGTGGACTTTATGTATTGTAACGTAGATTAACATATACAACATGTTTGATTATAAACTTTACACGGGGCGGGTGTTGGTGTAGTGGTTATGAGCGTGGACTTGTAAGTGGGAGGACTCCAGTTCGAGTCCAGCGTATAACTGCTAAATTTTATAATTGTTTAAAAAATGTTAATAGTAAAGTAGGTGCTTCCGCCCCCGTCCACGACACCTAATTTGGTAGATGGACGTTAACCCCGCCTGAAAAAATAGGCGTTACTTTACTTTACTTTACACAAATATATTTTCATAAAATAACAAACAGTTATTGATGAAATTCAAGTGAATACATTTGGCTGGGATTGTACTTTTTCGATTTCACGGTAAGCTTTCTTAAGTTTTGATGAAACCGAAATAAAAACCTAAAAGTTTGTCCACGCATTGTGCCAATATCCTAAAAGAAAGCGTTAATATCAGCGGTGAGTGAATGGTTTCTCTTTTAATCTTGCATACTCTTAGAACGACATGCCGCACAAATTTGAAAATTGAAAAAAGTTAATGAAAAATTAAGATTTGTCTAATTTTATTGAGCTAATTCTAAGAATAAACTTGAAATTTCACATAAATGAATTAAAAATAAATAAAATTGAAATTCTATTACTATTAATTAAACCCATATTCGGACGAGTTCGAACATTTAATTACGTGATTTTTGCTGCTGTATCTACGATATACCTAGTTAATAATTGGTCATTTTTTGTAACATTACATACACACGTAGATCTATCAGCCTATGTAGAAAAAAAAATTAATAATAAAACTTCCTGAAACTTCAGAATGTTGTAGGAATTCTGGTTGTACATACTGATAAACAAATTGAACTGTGCACATAAATGATATTGTTACTTTTAAAAGTAAACTGTAATAAATAAACTGTAAATAGGTTTCGTAACTAAACAATGCAAATTTGATTATAATCAAAATCAAATGAATGCAATTTTAAAGTATAAATATTTTGAAACCGACTCTGCAATAAAACGGACAAAAAACAGTAAATTCAAAATCAAACAGAATTTTCAGTCCGCATAGAATAATAGTGGGTTGTGTTTTATTTTGTCAATGATAACTACTGTCACTAGTGTGATTGTGTATGTGAAGAAATTTGTTAGTAAACCTAAAGATATTAATTGTATACTTTTGTGTTGTATTTTTATGTCTATGTTGCTAAATTGATCAAACTATCTTTCCTAAATATTAACTTTTCTAACTAATCTATTGTAAATCACTCTCATGCAAATCAAATTATTCGTACATGCAATTGGTTCGCCATCAGTATAACCACAACATTTATGCATCTTTCACATTGATTTTTATTAGAGTTATGTTATATGTATACATTATTGTCTACTTTAATATTGCACATTTTTGGAAATTATTGTATTAAAATCAATGAATAAAAATTTAAGTGTTAGTGTGGAAGAAACTTTATTATCTTTCCAGTTCATTAGCAATCATATTTCTGATAACTTTCAATTAGACCAATTTTAAAGCTTGGATAAGACAAAAAATCTAAAAAAAACATTTTTAAGCGTCAAGTTTTTGATTATATTATAAATTATCTTTTTAATATTTTCCGTCAATAGTCCGTAAAATTCGGAATTCTAAATTAAAATGCTATTGTCAGAAGTGGAAGTAGTATTCAATACTGACCTGAGGCTGGCCGAAGCAGTGCAAAGTAATTTTACACTAATTTCTATAACATTTTCTGAAGGTGGACATGTCTTCCTTCTCTTTAGACAGAATATATTCTCTAAGTTTACATTCTTTTTGTAAAATATTACATGTTTTTTAATCATTATTATATTTAAAACAAAAATAAACAAGATAGATTTTATTGATATATCATAATGTGGCTAATCAGCCCACTAGTATCTGCTAATAATTGTTTCTACTGTGGCTATATTTAGATTATTAAGGTTTATTAAGCCTTTGGCGGAATGGCAATCCCACTCCATATCAAGATGAATGTCCCCGTTTGATCAAAACTAGTTTTAGCACATTTTGAAGGACATCATTCTCTAAGAACTGTTCGGGGTAATTGAAGGATAATGATATCTTGAGATATTGCAATCAGAATGGCAGATTGTTGGGGGAGATCGAGAGAAACTGTTTCTTTTATTATAAGTATCTTTTTTTGTTTTTTAGGGAAGAAAAGAGCCATATTGTCTCCCTTCCTGCATTTTTGGGCATGCATCATTAATAATAATAACTAATTCGAGAGGAGAGCG
The DNA here is from genome assembly GCA_011037195.1 of Triatoma infestans. Classification (NCBI taxonomy): domain Eukaryota; kingdom Metazoa; phylum Arthropoda; class Insecta; order Hemiptera; family Reduviidae; genus Triatoma; species Triatoma infestans. Next base: position 55,427 of record JAAEAF010013712.1, read on the forward strand.
ACTGGGACTCATCTCTCCAATCCCTCTCCTCTCGCACAGTCGCTCTGCCTTTTACATTAGTACCTATATTCGCCACTGGTCGCAGCACTTCCTGGTCACACTCGTACTTATCTATTTACTACATAACATTTACTTCTTGTTCTTAATTTAATAAACTTAATTGATTCAAGCATTCCAAATATGTGATTTATTTATATATATATATTTTTGTTAAACCGCAGAAATAGGAGAATTGGAAACAAATTTACTTATTTAAAATATAACCAATCGAGCGTTAATATCCAAGAAGTTGATGCGCCAAAAGAAAAAAAAATAAAATAGTAGCTAATTTTAGGCATATACATAGACAACACCTGGTTCAACACCTTATGTCAGGCCCGAGTTGTTGGTCCAACGATGTTGTGACTGTTTTTACGATATCCAACGTTATAACACTCTACGATATCCTAGTAAGCCTGTAGCAGTTGTGATATTAAATTCCGAAAGTGAGGGAGTTAGGCGAGGAAGGGGTTTTTGGGCGGCCAGTATAGGTGTGAACATTCAATAGCAATTTATTTAACAACCAAATGAATTTACTGGATTCAATTCAATGAAACAGAAAATTAGACAACGCTTGCGAAAGAGAATATGTCCCTGGACTGAATGACAATGCTACTAATTAACATAACTTTAGAGCTAAAGCTAACACCCACACATTCACACCAAGAGTTTACATAGTATAATTATAATATCAAATATTAATTATTTATCTTAATAAAATTTATTATTTTGCTTGATTAAATCACAAGTTAGATACTGAATGATTAGATTATTTTTAGAAATACAGTTAATTACAAATAGAGTCAATTAGTTACACCGGCGACCTTGTGGAGGTTGTTGATATGGTGATGTCGGAAAAGGTCGAATACAGACAGTTGAACCTGGTCTCTGGGCCTAGATATGTGGACGTGCGATCGAGCCCACTTCGCAATGATCGTGAATGGCCTGGCTTCAAGTGTATTGCCTCTAGCATAAGGTAGTAATTCGTATTCACCAATTAGGACCACATTCTAAATTAGCTCTTTTATAGCCGCCACACAGCTAGCAGTTACTCTAGCAGCAGACAGACAGGCTCACTCTTCTCTCTAGTCCCTCTCCTCTCGCACAGTCGCTCTGCCTTTTACATTAGTACCTACCTTCGCCACCGGTTGCAGCACTTCACTGGTCACACTTAATCGTACGTATCTATTTACTACATAATATTTACTTCTTTTACTTAATTTATTAAAGTTAACTTATTCAAGCATTCCAAATATGTGATTTATTTATTTATATATTTGTGTTAAACCGCAGAAATAGGAGAATTGGAAACCAATTTACTTATTAAAAATATAACCATATGCACTTCTTTTAAAGAATTCTAAAAGTAGATTTTCTTTAGTGAAAAATGGTTATTGAGCTTATATGTAAGTATCCCATGAATAGTCGCAGAGTTTTTCCATTTTGAAACTAGACAATTTTTTGTTTAATTTTCTTCTTTTTTGACATGTGACGGCGGTTTATCCCATGTCCAGAAAGGACTTTGATCAGTTTTATAATTTATTACAATCCCTGAATCAATTGAGGGTCATGATAGTGAGGAAGATTTCTTCGTGTAGGCACAGTTGGAAGTGATGTCGGGACTTCACCTCAAACAAATAGAGATGCAAACAGGACTCTCATAAACTCCCAGCTCTGCATATAGGACTTGCTTAAACTTCTTTTGAGGTAGCTCAAGTTACAGCCCAGTAAGCTAACGGACGTTCCATGTCCTGTAAGGTTTGTTTAGTTAGCGTGTCTGCTCGTTCATTTCCTTCCTGGATACTTTTCGAGCGCTCCACACCCTGCTGCTGCTTCTTCTCTTTACCACCACCGTTACATATAATCCCTCTTTTTCAAAAGTGAAGTCTCTATTAAGGACTACACGTATATTAATTCTCTGCCCAGTTCGATTTTTGTATGTGGCGTTATCTTCTCCATGGTTACTTCTGCTTTACGGTGCTTGCCTCCGGAATTCCTCTTCTTCTCGTCGGGTGTGAGCCTTTTAACCTGTATTTTATTTTGGGAAGGGATATATCGGAATGATAAGGTTAATGGGTTTTTATGGTTGGTGTTCTGGAACACCGTTGATCCTGTCCGGAGTAGCGATTTGCACATGCGATGAGTGATTGCGATTTCTTAGCTGGTAAAGTGATCGGTTTTCTCTAATTCCGATTCCTCGTTCCGGTAGACAATAGGGATCAGGATCCACCGATATCCCACCACTAGCCCCTTGCGTTTCCTCCCCATTTTCACCTTCGATATAAGTGTTTGTCTCTGGCCATTCCGGTGACCCTCTCTCTGCCGTTCCTCTGAAGTCGTTATTATTTCAAAATCCGTTAGTTCCTCTTCGGTATTACATCTATTCTCTTTCCACTCTGCGGCTTTCCGATCACTATATCTCGATACTTTCCTACATTGCTTGTTATTGCCCTTATTCTTCTTTTTGCTCCTCTTTGCCGGTATATTGTGGGTATATGGGGTATGGGTTTTAACCTATTGATGTGTGTAATATAATTACCTCCCGAGGCTATTGTTAACTCATAATTCCAAGGACTTTTTGCTAACTCGGTGAGGACCGTCCAAGGACGGTGTAAGCTTATCGCGTGACCCTCTTTTATAGCCGGCACCATATCCCCCACCTGAAATTCACGCATATTCTTTTTCTTATTAAAAATTTCCGTTCGCGCCTATCGGGTATCGGAATCTCATTTTCTTGCTATTTCTCGTTCCATCGCTAGCCGTTCTTGTAATGTTTGAGTGAAGTCATGATCACTGGTTTCCTGGTCAAAGGGGGTTCTATATCCGGCCCATAATTAAGAAAGTAAGGGATATAGCCAGTATGTTGTATGCTAACAGGGCATACCTAATCCAATGCATACCTAATACCAATCTCTTCCATCTCTTCTCGCGAAGTGGGATATGGAATCCGTCAACCTTCTATGCAATCTCTCTATTATCCTTCACTCTGAGGTCGGTAAGCAGTTATTTGTATTTTCCATATATCGAGCTCTTTGCACAGTGCTCGCCAGGTTTCTGGCACTAATGCCTTCCAGGTTTTATTTTCTCCCCGGCGCATGTACCAAATAACGTCCTGCCCCCTTGTCACATTTTCTTTATGAGATTCGCGCGCTTCTCTACACCATTCATCCCTTTCTTGAGCTAATCCAAGATCGCCGTTTGCACTCGATCTGGCTTTCGCGACTTAACGCATCAGCATTCCTATGTTTCTGCACAAACGATAGACTACGTCATAATCATTTGGCCAATCTAAGTGACCAACACGTTAGCAGAGCGGACGGATCTTTAAGATCTTTAAGATTGCCTACGGGACCGATAATTAAGAAGGACTTTCTCCCTAACAAATAACATCTAAAAAGAAAAGTGGCCCACACACCTGCTCCCGTTCGATTGCCGTGTATCGCCGCTCCGCCGAGCTCAATTAGCGGCTCGCGTACGCAGGGGTCTCTCTCGTCCCTCCTGATTCTTCTAAAGGACAGCCCCAGCGCTACTTCCGAAGCATCGGTGGCAAGAATAAATGGTGTCTTAAAATCCGTAAATGCTAAAGCCGCATCTGAACAAAGTGCATACTTAAGTTGCTTGAAAGCTACCTCCTCATCGTTCCTTATTTAAATCGAACACCATTTCGCAACAGCTATGTGAGCGGAGGGGCCATGTTTGCAAAAATGCGAATAAATCGTTTACAATATCCCGCCAGCCCTAAAAATCCTCTAAACTCCCGTGGATACCTTGGTTCTGGGATGATTTTACTGCTGAGATTTTCGCAGGTTCTGGCTTAATACCTTCCCTCGAGACAATGTGGTCTAGATAGTGTACTTTGGTACACCAAACCTACATTTCTCTAGCTTTACCTTAAGGTTAGCCGAACCCAGTCGGGCAAGGACTCGACCCAGCCGCTCAGAGTGTTGTTGTATCGTTGCTCCAAAAACAATAATATCATCAAGGTACATTAGACATTCATCACCTTTTAATTCAGCCAATAATTGGATCGTAGTATGCTGGAAGGTGGCCTAAGCATTGGCTAATCTGAATGCCATTTTGCGGTGTTCAGAATGACCGCCAATTGTGGTAAAGGCCGTCCTTCTCACAATCTCTAGGATGTATCGGTATTTCGTGGTAGCCGGTTGCCAGATCAACAGTGGAGAAAAATTGGCTATTACCTAAAGTTTCTAGGGTTTCATTTATTAATGGTAGCGGATAGCCATCTGCTTTGGTGATCTTGTTTAATCCTCTAAAACCTGTGCAGAAACGGTATTCCATCTTCCCTTTGCTGGACTTCTTGGGAACTAAAACTATGGGAGCCGACCGCGGACTCGTGGAAGGCGCAATTACTCCCTTATCCAGCATCTCCTGCAAATGCTGATGAATGACAGGTCTTTGGTAATTCTAAGAAACTCTAAATGGCTGTTTCGTGACGGGCCCTTCCTCGAAAGTCTCAATTTTGGGAAACATCGGAAGACTGCAATCTTCGCGACCAAGAGCGTCGAATAGTTTGGCATGCCTCCTCAAGACTACCAATATCATTTGCTTTTTTCACTCGCCCAAGTGTCCCAGTTAAACCTCAAGTTCAGGTGCTACCCCACAATCTCTCTCTCTCTCTCTCTTCCGTGGTAGCACGGAATATACGAGGTGTTCATCCTCATTTGGAATACCTATCAAACTTTGTCCACTTTTTCTCCCCTTAACGGAAGCAGTTTACTCAATGACTCCCAACCTCTGGTAACGAAAATTTATTACCTTTACCCATATCCTCCTTCCATCCACCGGATGTACACTTCTTGCTACCCGTACTTGTGGGCTAGCTAAGGGACTCGGCTCGATTAGAATTTCGCCGTTTAAAATTTTTGGAAATTTGGCTTCTATTAGCTGTTCACTCCAAGGTGTAACAACGACCTTCCGTACGGATGAAACCCTTGCTAACCCATCAACAACAGGTTCTTTATTCCTGGGTTCTCGGTTAGGGTGATTCCCCACTTCTTCATTCTGGAATAATATTATACCCTGGGACGCATTTACTACTATCCCCAATTGTTCCATCATATCCCAGTCTATAATGTCATCTCCTCGGGTAGTAACTTCAGCAATGGCAAACTACTGATAGAATTTTTGTCCATTCAGCAACACTTCCACAGTTTGTATTCCCTGAATAGTATGGCCACGCCATTTCCCTCCACTGCCTGCCACTTTACCGGCGTCAATAGAGGCCAGATTCTGATTCTTTTAAGATAGATATATCAGAACCACTGTAAACTAGCAATTTTTTTTATTGGCAGACGACGTAAAGATCCACTAACAAGCAATCTTTTTCCGCCGAAGATATGGTGGTTACGCAAGCAGTTTCCCCTAACAAGTCGGAAATTGAAGATGAAAAGGAGTTTTCAAATGGAGACAAGTATCAATTTTTACAAGAATCTCTGAGGGAGAATTATAAAGGTAAAGATGGTACAATTTGGTCCACCGGATAGTCAAATTTGTGCATGCAATATCATAAAAGGACCTGTAACTAAAGTAGTTCTTACTCCTGGATGTGTACTAGAACATCCTGTGGATGCTTATCTGATGTATATTGACTCAATAATTGACGACATAGTGAAATACACCAACATGCAAGCAGCTAGGGTTTTCGCATCGCTAAACCGAACCAGCATGAACCGATGATGTGACAAAGTAGAATTACTGGCTTTTATAGGAATATTACTTACTGCTGGGAGTTGTGCTGTGAGTTTGGTACTTTACACTTCGTGCTCTATAAATATCTGCTTTTTGAAGCATTTCGGTTAACCGTAATTGGATAGTTTTCTGCTTATTGTTTGATAAAAGGAAGTTCTATGTTTCTGTGAAATTTCGTTGTTTTTTATCGAATGGTTTCGAAGATAATTGCATTTTAACAATTTGTCAAGGTCATATGAATTGTAAAATATTTAGCTAAATCCAAGTGTGGATAAGTAGGAGGAGATTATCTAATGAAATTGGTAAATATTTATATATTTTGTAGTATCGTTTGAACAATAGATGAGGCGTGCTTACAAGTGTGCGGTAGTGGGAGATTTATCTTTGTCTCTCTCGCTCTGACATTCTCAATAGACTGCAGCCGGAATATCTTCGTGGTAGTAAGAATTATAGTTTTTGTGCTATATAAAATTAACAATTAAATTTTTTTTTTTAATTTCTTTTTGGCTTGTTTTCTGCTGTTATTTTTTTCTTATTAAAAACAAAAAATGGCCGAAGCTTTTAAAGATATTATGGATAAATTAGAGGAAATAAAAGATGATAAACAAATACAAAAATTGGATTTGAAAGTTAGTAATTTTCAAGAGCAATTAAATGTGTTTGTCAATAAAATTGAGAGTATGGAGGCCGAACAAAGAGTTAAATAGCGAATTTAAAATAAAACATCTCTTTCGGGATTGCAGAGAGAAAATAATGCTAATAACTTAATACTTTATAATTTCCAAATACAAACGATTCTTTCAAGAACTTGAAACGAAGGTAATGATTTTTCTTCAAAATGTGTTAAAGGATAATGTGGAATTACATGATATTGATTTCATCAGAAAAATTGGCCAAAAAGAGGCACAAAGTTTGTTGGTCAAGTTTGTTGCTTTCCGTAAGAAGATGGATGCGCTAAAGTTATCTGGAAACTTGAAAGGAACAAAGATTAGTATTTCCCAAGATTATCTTTATGAGGTGAACAAGTGAGGAAGCAATTACTGCCTTATCAGCATAGGGCTAGAAATTTAAATTGCAGAGCATTCTTATGATACGATAAATTAATCATTAATAATGAACCATACCCTTTAGAGCAACTCATGCAGCTGGAACTTTAAGATCTGTTGTATGGTACTACTTCGGCTACTTCTGAAGTTGATGAATCGGACAAAGAAAGAGAAATTAGGAGAAAGAAGAAAAAACTAGGATAGTAAAACATCGTACTGCCAAGGAGAGAAAGAGTGGTGGATCCAAAAATGAGCCTTCATTAAAGTGGTTAGGTCGGAAAAGTTCTAGTAAGAGTGAAAATTTGTATTATTATTATAAGTACTTTATTTTTTTTTTAAAAGAATAATACAGTAGATGCTAAAATACATTAGTACAAAAGCATGGCAAAGAGCCGTCTGCTAGAGTTTACAACCAATTACGAAAAAACAAAAAATAATACAAAAAGAAAAATTATGAAAACATCAAGAATTACACTAGAACTGAAACAGAACTGGGATAAGATATCAAGGTAAAAGAGAGAGAAAAAAAAAGTATTAACACAACTAATGGTTAAATAAATCAAACATCGTTTTATAAATTACAACAAAAAACTGAAAAGCTAACCTAAAGGGTCTGAGATCCTGACGTGCCTAACTCTCCAAGCGTGGCGGGCATAAGCAATTAAAGGATGACAAGGCCGTTGTCCGGATAGGTAAACAATAATTTCTCCTCCAGAAAGTGAACATTTGCCGAGATGGAGGAGCCGCACATCCAATAAAGCAGGACATTCTGCCAAGAAGTGAAACGTTGGAGAGGGAAGCGAGAATAATTTTTTTAAGAAAAATCTTAGGAATTTTTCAAGGATGTCATAACGCTGAAATCCCCAAGATTGGGCACCATATGAAAGAACTGCTCGTGACACACTCTTGAAAATCCTATATTTGGCGTCGAGAGGAACGTTCTTATTAAGAATAAAGTTAGCCCAAACCCGGTTTAAACCGAGCTTAGCTATCGACACTTTATTTTCAAGGTGGGGGACCAGGGACATACGCGGAGTTAAAATGATACCCAAATACTTATAGCGGTTCACTACCTCTATCCGGGAATTTTTGTAGAACCACTTTTCTGAAGCCGCTAATCTACCTCCTTTTCGAAATATCATTATTTGGGATTTTTCTAAATTAACAGAGAGGTTCCATTGGACACAATAAGTTTCCAGAATATTAATATTTCTCTGCAAGGAAATGGGGTTGTCCGAAAGGAGAACAATGTCATCTGCGTAAAGAAGGGTTTTTATCTTGGTACCCCCGATAAGAACACCACCCTCCAACAGAGCCGGAAGATCGTCCACGAAAAGTGAAAAAAGAATGGGGCTCAATAAACAGCCCTGCCTCACACCGGCTCCTACCCGGATAGGTTCGGACATTCCATCTACACAATGTACTGACGATATTCCTATGAATAATACGCTTTCAGAATGTTCATAAACTTCCATGATACACCCAGATTGAAGAGCTTTAGGAACAGTGAGGAATGGTCTACAGTGTCGAATGCCGATTTTAAATCGATAAAAAAACAGTAAATTTTTTTACCTTTCTCTCGAGTCTTGTAATGAATTATATTTTGCAACACAAAAATGTTATCAATGGCGGAATAGCCGCGCCGAAAACCGGCTTGAAATTCACTTAGCAGGTCGTTGGCTTTAACGAATTGTTCCAAGCGATGAAGTAACAGAGCAGTGAAGATCTTGACCAGAGCATTAAGGCAAGAGATGCCCCTATAATTATTGACTTCGTTAACGTCGCCATTTTTAAACAAAGGAAAAATTAGAGAATGGCCGAAGGAATGAGGTAAACCCCCAGATTCGTATATATAATTAAAGAAGGATAATAATCTGTCAATAAAGCAGGAAGGAGCAAATCTGTAGAATTCATAAACGATACCATCAGGGCCAGGTGCCTTGTTATTTTTGAGATTGGAGAGAATAGGGAGTAGCTCAACAAGAGTAAAAGGAACATCCAATATTGCAGAGGTGCAGAAGGGAGCCGCATATAAAGGGAAAGAGAACAAGGGGGGGTTTAATAAGGTTTTAAAGTGAGAGACCCATCTGTCCACAGATATACCATTGCCACAGACAAAATTCTTTCGACGAAAACGATTGACTAAATTCCAGAATTGCTTAGAGTCAGTGGCAATAGCAAATCTATCACAGAGGGAGTGATAATATTCTTTCTTGAGATTTGTGCAGAGCATTTTATATTCTCTGTTAACTTCAAAATAAGCATCAAGCGCGAACTTGGAATTAGTTTTACGGAATAAATTTAACAACCTAAAGGATTTTTTCCTTGCATGGAGGCAGCGGTAATCAAACCAAGGTTCCTTTTTAAACTGACTGAGGAAAGAGGAGGAAGAACGGGCTGGAGAGGAACGCTTAATGCAAGAGGTCAAAGTTTCAGAATATTGTTGAGGATCAACAGGAAACTCCGTTATAGCTTCTAATTCTCTAGAGAGGTTTTCTCTGTAGATATCCCTATCAGAGTGCCTCCAAAACAACTGCGGGAGTAGCGGTAAGGAAAGGCATGGCTCTTCCCCTTCTAAAGTAATGGAAAAATAAATGGGGAAATGGTCGGAGAAGGTTTCATTCATAACCTTAAAACGGTCGATATAAGGGAGGAAATTAAATGATACAGAGCATCAGTCATTCACAGAGCAACCCATCGGTCCAACGAAAGTGAATTCGCCTTCTTCATCTTCCGAAAAACGACCATTTAAAATTACCAAATCGATGTCGTCACAAAATTCTAGAAAACGGGATCCTCTAGAGTTCATCACTTTGTCTTTGGACTTTCTAATTGAGTAGCATTTGGGGTTATTGAGCGTCAGACCATCTGGGAGAGACTGCGAGCAGCCTACCCTAACATTAAGATCGCCAATTAAAATTGTGTTCGTTAATAAGTTCGCCCGAATAGAATCCTGAAGCGCAAGGAAATCTTCATCCCAGTTATTGCAGCACAAATATAGCGGAATCAGACGCAGAGACATGCCACCCTGCTCAAAGCAAATTGACTCCAAGTCACCCAGAGACGAGAAGGAGATATTATTGAAGGAACGTTTTATTCCGCAAAGAATTCCTCCGCCAGCGCGTCCACGTATGGAGAGTTTCTTAGCAGGCACCCATGAAAGATTATACTCTGAAAAATAATTATTATAAGAAGCAAAAAAATTTTCTAATACATGTGTTTCCAAGAGAATAAAAATATCATAATTTTTAATAAATTTTAAAAACTCAAAATTATTCACTTTGGATCTCAGACCAGCAATATTATACGATACAACTGAAATTGTTTTAGTGACGAACTTAACCGTATTAGGAGAATTCAGGTGACAGACGGCAGGTTGACCTCAGAAGCTGACAGGTTGCACGGTTGACTTCGAACTAGTAGCACCATTACGCCGAGAGGAAGCAGAGAAGTAATCCTTTGGAAGTGAGTTTGTGAGCAGAGCGGTAACAAAGTCTGTGATATCGACACCAACCAGGGGTGAAAATTTGTATAAGAATAGGAAAGCAGAAGGGTGTCCCCGAAAATAGCAACCAACGGCAGAAAAAGAAGGTACTTGTTCCGACTACGAATCGAGCCTGGCTAATTTTGTGGCAGATAGTAAGTGTTTATTGAAAAGTGTTGTGATATCTAATGTGAAGGAAAAATCGTTTAAGTATATTAACCGATTAAGGATAATATTAAAGAATCTATTATTAATAATAATAACTTAAATATTTTGTGTTATAATGTGGATGGTTTGTCAAATAAAACGTCTGATTGGCAATTCATTAATTATATTGAACCTTTTGAGGTTTTCTTTTTGTTCGAAACTTTTGTTGAGGCAAATAGAATTGGCCACTTTGATAATTCATTTGTTGATTTTCATTTAAAATGGATTCCCGCCGTGGGTGATTCGCGGTTTGTAGAGCGAGTGGCGGATGTTTATTTGGTATAAAGAGAGTTAATTGGGTATCACGTTATGTGGAGTTTCTAAATGATAGTGAATATATTCTAGTTAAAATTCAGTTTCCTAGTGATATCTTATATATTATACCATTCTATTTGAACTGCAATCACTGGCGGCGGGATTTTGTTACATTAAGTTTGCTAATGGAAGTATACATTAATATGAATGTATTATTGCTTGGCGACATGAACGGTAGAATTGCGGCACTACAGAAGTTTCCAAAGGGTCTTTTTGTGGGAAAACGATGTAGCAAAAATAGCGACTCAAAAGATATAACTGTAAATTCCAATGGTAAAAATTTGTTAAATTATTCGATGATTATAATATTGTTATTTTGAATGGCAGAATTGAGGGAGATGCCAATGGGAAATTTACTTATGTTGGGCCAACTGGTTGGTTGTTCAGTGATAGATCTCTGCGGCATCTCCAGCGATACGCTTTTTTTAATTAATGATTTCAAAGTGTTCTGTTCGTCGCTACAAAACAAACAAACTGTGTTACTATTCCACTTATATTTAGTTCCATTACAATACAAAATCACTGATTGTGGATTATTAACCCTCAGTTCGCCAATAATTCTTTTTTTATTTAAACTGATATTTTTTGACGCGTGAAGAATTTTTAAACGCGTATAGTAAACCACAATTTTTTGCTGTCGATTTTATAGATTCTTTAATATTTTCGCACATTTCATTAGGGGTATCTTCAAACACAAAATCCGAAACAGGATCTCGATTAGTTTTTCTAAATGGTGGGAAGTACTTAAGTTGCTTGTAATTACATTAGTATTATTCAATTGTAAAATACAAGGTAAATAGTCAGACGTCAAAACAAAATCAGAAATCAATAAATTCCTAACACTCCAACCCTTAAAAATTGCACCAAATTAAGTCCACTACACTACTCCCTCTATCGTCGATAAATGTAAATTTTCTTTTTTATCCTCCATACTTCTTCCATTTCAAACAAAAAACCCAAGTTTGTCCATTACTTCGGTTAGTATATTTTCTTTATTTAACACAATTTGATCCTGCGAATTTCTAACCGGCATCAAACTAGAACCATCGGAAATGTTACTTCCTCTGTACCCTCATTTAACTTCCCTGTCCTACAGTTGAAATCGCCCCTTCCAGGTAAATGCAAGAATTAGGAAATTGTGCTACTAATTCCGCAATATTTTATTGTAAGTCATATAAAGTTTCATTTGGGGAATCCGATTTAATATAGATATTGCGAGAACCACACAGATCTCAATTAAATTAATTTTTATAACAATCGAATTTGGGTTTATAGTGATTACGTCAAAATTTAACTTCTAAATTACTTGAACTAAAAATACTTTTTTTATCATAACATTTTCCAGTATGCCGTTTTTTCACTTTTTTTCTACAGTCGAACTTATAAAATTCTGTGTTAAAAAAACGACCGAAAGAACCATGATGAAGTTTCAGTTTCCTCTCCTTCGAAAATCCTTTTGCAGAACTCCTTCCTGATGCATCTGCCTGACTCCTATTCTTCGTCAGCATTAACTCGGTGCTTTACTTGAATTTAGGTTAAATTTCAATAAATCTTTTTCGTTACTTATTACAAGAATTGAAGTGAAATCTGTTTCTTTGACCAGTACATTATTGTTTCTAAACCAAACATAACTTAGTATTGATTTAGCATTTAGGTTTTTAGCTTCTTTAAATAATTTGTATTTATACGGCGACATGTAATCCGATATATATACCTGTTGTTCGTCAGCTTGAATATTCAATTCTGAAGTACTAAGCCTACGTTTAACTCTAGCTAACTTAGAAAACTCTTCTTTTCTAACAGTTGAAACGAACTTTAGAGTTATAGATGGCTCACCCCGAGCATTACATAATTTAATTCTAAAGAGGCCATCATATCGTGCTTGTTAAGTTCGAAACCAATAGCCTGACAAATAGCAGAAATTATTTCATACATATCTTCATCATCCTTTGACGGTATATTTGTAATTTTAAGAGCGTTATATCTGGTGTATTAATTAATATCACTTAGTTGGATTTTCAAAGATGTAATCTCTTTGAAACGGCCATACTACGTTGAATAGGCCGGAGTCCGATCACCGAAGTGAAGAAATAAAATGAATAATTTTTCAAACACAAACTATATATCATTATAAATTAATGTATATTATTTATTTCTTGCAATAATTGATACCTTATAAAAAGTTCTCTAGAAAATGATGTAATATTAAGATTGAAATGTTGAGATGAAATAAAATATACAATAAAAACTAATTACGCTAAATAAACTAATATACAATAAACTAATATACATAAACTAATATATATAAACTAATATAAAATAAACTAATATAAATAAACTAATTTACAATAAAAACTATCTACGCTGAACTAATTATTGGGTCATTTTTCAAACCAAATACCTGTTACTGATAATGAAATCAGTACAAATATTTATATACAATATACATTATGTTCAATAATCATTTGAAGAGTTGGCCTTGAGCAGTCATAGAGTGTAGATGTGCTAATTTTTAGTGGTTTCATCTCGATTTTTTATTCAGTTTTTTCTCAGCGAACAGAAATCAGTATAATCTGTAAAAATGTAGAATTTTTTGTTAGTTAAGTGATTGGTTTTTTGTTATTAATTAAAAATTTATTTTCGTTAAAGTTTTTTTTATTCCATATTTAGTTTTATTTTATTCAAGTATTTGTTTATTTGTGCGAACTTTTGGACTATGCCTGATCATAAAGTATGTGCTACTATTGTCAGTAGGGCAAATCCGCTGGCTGGCGGTGGGGGAAGTGATATTAACAGTCTTATCTTGGCCAACTACAATTGCTTTCTAATGAAGTTATTGCTGGAAGAAAAGAGCAAGCAACTACACCGCGGAGCTCAAAAATTTTAAAACAGAAATTAATAAATTATCAACTAAATTAGACAAAGAACTTAAATTATTCAGAAAGAAAATTTTAAATTTAGAAATGGAGAATAAATTCTTAAAAGAGCAGATTATGAATTTTAATAAAGAGCTCTTAAATTGTTCTCAAATTTCTTTTCAAAATTTTGTTAAGATTGATAACGTCCCTGAGGTGAAAATGAAAATCTTTTTAAAAGGAATCGCTAATCTTATTGATATTGATTTGAAGGAAGAGATGGTCGACTATATTATTTATCGACGAAAATTTGGAAGAGGAATTATTTCTTCTATTGTAGTCAAATTTGTTTACGCTTCTGTAAAGAAATAAATTTTTATAAATGCTAAGAAATATAGAGAAAAAATAAATATTGAGCATAAGGGACTTATTTACGTCAATGAGCTTCTTTCCTCGATAACATACAAACTATTTCAACATGCCAGAGATTTAAAGAGGCAAGGTATTTTGGAATTTGTTTGGTATAGAAATGGTCGAATAATGTTTAAAAAAAATATGAACGATTAGCCTGAAGAGATCATATGTAAAGATGATTTGCTGTTTTTCTGGCCTACTGAGCAGTTGATGCCGTCTGGAAACACCTCTAATGAAGAAGAACTTTTTGATTCTGATACTTCAACCCTTTCCAACATCTCGAAAAGGAAAAGAACAAAGAAAGTATCTTCTCAACAATCTACATCAATGGTCGATTTTTTTATTCAAGAAAGGAAAGTAACTTATAAAAATGCTAAATTTCAATCTATTTCCGCGTTTAATTTTGATTACATAAAGTTTGGCTTTTGGAATTTAAAAGGTTTTAATTGTTTGTTCGATTTACTAAATGATGAAATTGAAGTCCTACTAGGTGTTGATGTATTATGTTTTTGTGAAACCTGGTTCCATTCAGATAATTTTCAGCCTCCTAATTTTTGGATAAGTATGCATTTTATTATTCGAATGCATTAAAATCGTATAGTAAAGGCAGAGTTTCAGGAGGACTTATTATTTTCGTAAGGAAAGGTGTTTTTGATAAGGTGAGTCTTTTATTAATAAAGAGTATTTTCTAAATTTAAAATTAACTCTTGGAAATATTAATTTTATGATTGGTCTAGTTTACTGGAAACCTAGTTTATCGGATGACTGTATAATTAATTATTTTTCTGATGACCTTCATTATATAATGTTAAATTATTCTGAGGCTCAAATAATAACTGGGGGCGATTTTAATTCCCGTATAGGCCCGTTTAATACTATTATTATTATTATTATTATTATTATTATTATTATTATTATTATATTATTATTTATTATTATTATTTTTATTTTTATTTTACCTAAATAAATTACATAACAAGTAACATAAGGTACGTCAAAACTACATAATAAACAATAAGTTTGCTAGTTCAAATAGTCATTGCTCTGATGTTTGCACTTTGTCCTCACTAAAAATAAACAATATCCAACACTTAGTCTATCCTGAAGTGTCCCACCGCCCACTTCTCTTCCAGAAACTCATTTATTTTATAAAAACTGCTTTCCTTAAAGAAATGTTTTAAAGTTTTCTTAAATGGTTCAATCTTCAGACCCATTATTTCGCTCGGCAGTTTGTTAAATAATAAATAATCTTACACTCATCGCACTTGGAGCTAACTCCAACTTCGCCAATCTTCTCACTGGTAAGTGTAAATTATTTCTATTTCTGATATTGTAAGAGTGTTTATCTCCTCTACATTCCATATTTTTCTTTCCTTTTAGATTGACGAGAAACTTAAAAATATACAATGAGGTCAGTGTCATTATTTTGTGAGTCTGAAACAATTTTCTACAACTATCTCTTGGTTGCTTTCTATAAATAATTCTAATTGCCTTCTTTTGCAGTCTGAATGTGGTTACAGCGTCAGGCGCTCCTCCCCATAGTACAATCCCATAGGACAGTTTGGAGTGGAATAAACCAAAGTACGCAGTTCTTAACGTCTCAGCCCGTAATTCGTCTTTTAGACTTCGCAACAGGTAGATAACTTTCGATAGTTTACTATTTAATTCACTAATATGATTTTTCCATGATATACATGAGTCAAGTATGATTCCAAGGAAATTGGTACTTGTACTTTTTTCTTGACGTTTAATCGTAAATTCTTTAGTGAATGTTTTCTCTTCATTAAGGATTAATTCATTTTCCGCGATCCATGTTTTGAGTTGTTTAAGGTTATCCTGTGCATTATTCAAGGCTAGCTTTGTTTCATTACTTCTTGTCACTAAAGTAGTGTCGTCCGCATAAAGAATTACTTTACAAGGCACTTGTCCGCCTACTTCGTTAATAAAAATTAAAAAAAGCAGCGGCCCCAGCACAGATCCTTGAGGAACGCCCCTATTGATTTGTTTTATCGCAGAATTATTACCATTGTGACAAACGTACTGTCTTCTTCCTCTTAGATATTCATTGAAAAACCTGTTACTTTTCCCTTGTATCCCGTATCTTTCTAATTTTTCTAATAAAATATCGTGGGAGACCATGTCAAATGCTTTACTCCCTACTACTAAGAATCAAGTATTGGAAAATTCATATCTAAAAGGATGTAGAAATTCTCAAGACAGGCTTTTGACTAAAAGAGGCTCTCTTTTGGTTGATCTCATGGAAAAATATAGGATGTTTGTTTGTAATGGCCGTGTAGAAGGGGATGAATCGGGAGACTTTACTTACGTCGGTACACAAGGCTGTAGCGTTATTGATCTTGTTTGGACTAATTTTGGTTTGGCTCCCTTTATACATAATTTAACTGTAATGAATAATTCTTTGTTTACTGATCATAATCTTTGTATTCTATCTATAATCTCACCTTTATTTAGAATGAAAAGTAGAAAAAACTTCCAGTACGCTCCTCTTATTACTTGTGTAAAGAGAAATAAAGTTATCTTAGATAAATTCAAGTCATTACTTAGTAATGACACTATTTCTGAAATTTGCTTCGAAGATATAAACTTAAGTTACGATCACTTCAAATCGAATATGCATAAATTTATGTTGAAATGCGGAATTCTATCTAATAAAAAATTAAATTTTAATAATTTTACTAAAGGAATTGATCGTAAACCATGGTTTAACCGTGAATGTTTACTTGCCAAAAAAATGGATAAATCTCTGCTGAAGAGATGCAAAAGAAATAACTTCAGTGATGGCACAGTTTTAGAATACTGTAATATTAAAAAAGATTATCGATCAATAATTAGTAATAATAAAAAAGGGTATTTTGAAAACTTAGACATAATATTTATTTGTTTAGGTTACATAACCCATACAAAGAGGTGAGTTGTACATCTATAAATACAAAATAATAAAACAAAATGAAATAGCAACAATCTGCTTATTATAAACAAAAATAAATACAATAAAACTAAATAAAAATGTCTCTCAAAATTATAACATGAAAAATGAAATAGCATACAATATATCATAAAATATGAACAATAAATCTTCAAAATCATATATTTGAAAAGAGTGAGAGAAAAACTAAAATTATTTTAGAAATATTTGAAAAAAGTAACAAATGAAAAAAAATTATGGACATAGAGATTGTCTTAACCGCAGAACTTTTTTAGCATAATTATATAATTTTATTAGGTCCTTTTTTACTATAGATGATAGTAATAAATAAAACATATTTTCATTAGTAATGGAGGAACTAGGATCAGAAAGGTAAATTATTCTAGCTGAATGGTATGCAGGACATTCTACAAATATGTGAATTAAATCTTCATTCACGCCCGTATTACATATTTCACAGAATCGATAACTGAAACCTTTAGATCTTGTAAAATATTTAAATGATTACTATCGCACCACACCAAATCTGTGACAGTTTGTCCAAGTGCGGAAATACAGGTGAAATTAGCTGGGCTGCCACTACGTGTTCTCCCATTAATAAGAATAAAAGAATTAGACTCCATAAATTCAGTGAGAACCCTTCCTTTGTTGTTTAATATATTATCACAAGTGGAATGATAAGAGCTAACATTACGACTATCTAAGTTAAATCAAACATAGTTGCAGTTCCAACCCTACAATTGAAGTCACCGCCTATGATAAACATTGAACTATTATATTTAGATATCAATTCTTTAAGTTTTATTTCGAGAGAATCCAGAACTTCCTCCAAATTTATATTAGGCTTAAAGTAAACAAAAAATACAATTACGCTACTGAGGACAGTATCAACTTTAAAAATTAACCAACAATGTGTAGAATGCAGAACGCAAATATTTAAACCTTCATGTTTATTTAAAAGCAAAAGACCACCACTGGCACGGCCCCGGATTTTATCTTTTAATGCAGGTGAGGATCCTGCAATTTGAAACTCATAAAGAGAACGAGGCAAATTTACTTTGTTAGTAGTAACCCAGGTTCCACTTAAACACAAAATATCAGCGGAATTTAAAACAGAAGATTCTATTGGAATATTATTCATACCTTCTGCATTCCAAAATAAAATATTCAAAGTGTTTACAAATACCTTAAAAAAATTATAATCATTTAAATTATTTTCTTGTCTTAAATTCATCAATTGGAGCGAAGTAGATGTTTTGAAGTTACAGCTAATAGATTCTATTTCATGATGCAGTAACTGCTATTCAGAAGTGCTGGGCGTATCGTTGGTCTTTGGTTTCTTGAGGATTTTATCCAATTTCTGCCGACCAGCAATATTAAGCCATTGATCAAGCTGACCTGGTTTGGGAGTAGATGGTCGACTACAATCTTCAGTCGGGGTAGCATCTTTGTCACTACTTCTTTTTCTTATTGTTCTCCTTCTTGGAGTTTTCTTTTTTTGACTCGAAGAGCTTGAAGAGCCTCTAATTTCCATAACATCTCCATAAAATAGTCTTCTAGTGTTTAAAATAACATAGTTGTATCGTAATTTAATATCTTTGCCTTCCTCCTTTAACTCTTTGTAGAATTTATAAAGTTCTCTTCTTTCCTCTCTGACTTCTTTTGGGTAATCTTCAGTCAAAACCAATTTAGTTCCCTTGGGATTAAATCGATTGGCAAATATTTCATCCCTCTTCTTTTCAGATTCAAATTTAATTAAAAAAATTAGTTTATTGGATCTGTTTGTGAGTTTACGAATATAAGTAAAATCATATTCAGAACACTTAACGTTCAACTTAGTATTAATTATATTTGAAATTTCTGTGGAAATGCTCTCCCTATCATTAGCATCAGTTTCCAAACCATAAAGTATTAAATTTCTACTTCTAACTTCTCTCTCAAGCATTTTTATTTTAATATTTTGTAGCGTATTTACCTTTTTCAATTCGCTGTTAGTCCTTCTCAAATTTTTTATTTCACTATTCAGCATTTCAATTTTACTGTTTGTTTCAGTCACTATGTTCCTAATTTCGTCTGTTTTTTTGGAATTATCCTCAATACTAGTTCTCAACGTGTTAATTGCTTCTAAAATTTTCTCCATTTTTTTCACATTCATTCGACAATTAATAAAAATTAAACTCTAAATTAGAGTAAAAGTGGAGATATGTGCAAGAGAAAAAAGTTGATATGCACAGTACGAAAAATATACGGCAAAAGTAAACTAATAGAATTTGTAGTTATATTTGTTTTGAAATAAATATTTATTTGAATTATTTACGATACAAGAGTCAAGCAAAACAGAAGCACTGAGAAGGGGTAATGAGATAACAAACTATATCCCCTCTTAAACACGCTAAACAGCACAAAATTCACTATTTTTAATAGATTTTAGAAAATTCAACTTGAATTACCTGAAAAACGGTCCGATAAATTTTTTTTAAAAATTGTCATATAAAACAAAATGCACTATAGAATGTTAACACCAAAATTTATGACAAAAAAGTTACTAGAACTATATTTTTTAAGAAAAATTACACAGACAGCAAAAAGACGTGTTCACTGATTGGAAGCTGTATTTGAAAACTTAAGAATATGTTTATGTAATGTGAATAACCCTACTAATTCTGGTCCGCTATTAGTAAATTTAGGCTTAAACTTCCTGAACCAAACCAAATTAGCTGTCAAGACTGGGAACAGTTTTATAACTCAATTTTGCCTCCTAAATTATATAATGATTTCCAATTTTTTGGACCATTTGATCCGGTTTTGCATGTAGACATCACTCTTGATGAAGTGTTGTCAAATATAAACAATAGTAAGCTTAATAAAGCCACCGGATTGGACTTCATACCTAATGTAGTTTTTAAATGTCTTAATTCATCTTGGTTAGAATACTTATTGCGTCTATTTAATCAGATATTGTGTGCTAAGTCTACTCCCAGGGCTTGGTCTCTAATTAGATGAAATTAATTCATAAAAAGGGAGATTCTCGCGATCCATATAACTATAGAGGCATTGCTATTTTTAATAGTATCTCAACAATCTTTACAAATATTCTTTATAATAGATTATATAACTGTGCTGAGTTCAGGAACTCACTTCCTGAGGAACAAATGGGCTTCCGGAAGGGACGAGGATGTCGCGATTGTGTTTTTACATTGTCTGCAGCTACAAATATTTCTCTTAGACTGAAAAGGAGCAATGTTTTTGTCGATTATAAAAGAGCCTTCGACAGTATTAATCATAAGAAGTTGTGGTTTAAATTACACAATTTGGGCTTAAGCAAAAATGTTTTGCATCTAATGATGAACTTTTATGATAATGCTGCTATGGTGATCTCTGATGGCTTAACTGCAACTAATAAGATTTCCATATCTGAGGGAGTTATGCAAGGCGAAATTTTAAGCCCCCTCCTTTTCTCCTTATACGTGTCCAATATTGTTGAATTTTTTATTAGTCGAAACTGTACCGGCCTCCCTATAAATAATGAAAAAGATTTACATATGACATTATATGCAGATGATATGGTACTACTCTCACCCTCCTGGATTGGGGCCCAAAGAAATCTTAATATACTGCAAGATTATTGTACTGAAAATAGTTTAACGGTGAATATAAATAAAACTTACGCTATGATTCTTGCTAAAGGCGGTAATTTTTCTAAAGATAAACGGTTAGTATATTTAGTATATTAGCGGTTAGTATAACTCTCAGTATATTGAATTCCGCAACCAGTTCACCTACTTAGGTGTTCCGCTTTTTTCTTCCGCTAAATTCATTAGAACAAGCGAACACTTTCTTCTCAGGAGTGGTAAAGCTACAGCTGTGGTTCTATCGCTATTGCCAAACAAGTTAGAGCGATGATTGGAAAACTAAAATCCATTTATATGACTCCATTTCTGAGAGTGTGCTGTTATATTTATCAGAAGTATGGAGTTCTTGTTATTCTCATATTTTGCAAAAGGGGCCACTTAAGATTTTTCAAACTATTATTGCATTTATCAAGTTGCACGCCTGACTCTTATGTCAGACTACAAACTGGTAGATATCACATACAGTTTAAAATTTTTAAACGGATGTTGAACTAGTGGAAATCTTTGTTTGAAATGCCAAATTGTCGATTGCCTAAATTATGCTATTCTAGATTGTTAGAATTGAGTAATTTTAACATGCCATATAATTGGGTAGTAGAAATGAGAAAATATGTAATTTCTATTGGCGCAGATCATATTTGGACAAGCCCAGGATTCCCAAGTAGTTCAAGACAACAACCATAATCTATTGGATTCTTTCAAAAATAACTTATTCAGTAAGGATATTGATTTCGTTTTAATCAGTCGTTATAGTAATATCTACACAACACTCTGTAACTTCTCTTACTCTTGTGAAACATATCTTAGTTTTAATACTCATATTAATAAATTGAGATTAATTGCTCAATTACGTTTATCCCATAAAAAATCTTTTTACATTTATTTAAACAGAGAGAAATTTCGGTTTGACTCCACTCGGTTTGGTAAATTTTGTATTCTGAACGAACCCGATGATTTAGCTCATAATATTATAGTCTGCCCAGCATTTCTCACTTTGAGAGATAAATTTATAATTAAACATTTTCTGCCTACTATAAATAAGGAGCAACAATTTTTCACAATTTTTGCAACAATTTCATTTTTCACTAAATTGCAAAAATAAAGAAAACTGCTCACATAGTTTAATTATACGTTTATTATTATAACTCCGCTAATTTAAATTCTTTTAGGTATATTTGCAAATTTTCTTAAGATAATAAACATGTTTTATTTTTCCAGTGATGATGATAATTATTATTATTAGATTATGATTATGATGATGATGATGATTATTATTATCATCGTGACCATTTATATTTGGTTCTTTCAGCAAAACAGCATGTTAAATTTCTGAATTTTGTTTATTATTTATTTTCTCTTCACCGAGACATTATGTTTATATTCACTCGCAACTTATTGCTATTTTTGTATAATTTATTAAAACAGAAAACTTACAATTTATCTCAAACATATTATTTGTAAATATTATTATTACTTTTTTTTTAATTTGTAGTAGAAATATTCTTTTTAGTTAGTATTATTGTATAATAATTTTTTTTTTTGTTATTCATTATTATGATTGTTATTTATTATTGGGCCAACCCCTTCTGTATGTCTAGACTGTAACAGAAGTAACAATAAATAAATTCTATCTAATACTGGTTAACAGAACGTGTGGTCTCATTAATTAGTTACATTAGCGTGACACAGGTTATGGTGTTGCAATACCTGATATGTATTTTAAAGAAAGTAAACATATAATTGAGGTGTTTCTTATTACGTAATCTCTGTCTGTTATATTAAATTATTAAAACTTTATTTGTAACATATAGAATACAATGTCTTAATAAATATTTGAAGGTAGTTATCATGACGCGACAATAATATTACAATAAATTTATAATCAATACTATGTCTTCATTTCTTATTGTCTAAATTATTTAATTCAATATGTCTTCACAAAAAAAATACATGTAAACCATTCAAAACACTTACTCTTATTGTTAGTTAATACAACTATATGATTAGTTAATACAATTATATTGTTAGTTAATAAAGTAATTATATTGTTAGTTATCACAATTATGTTGTTAGTTAATACAATTATATTGTTAGGTTATACAATAATTATATTATTTGTTAACACAATTATATTGTTAATTAATAAAGTAATTATATTGTTAGTTAACACAATTATGTTGTTAGTTAATACAATTATATTGTTAGGTTATACAATAATTATATTATTTGTTAACACAATTATATTGTTAATTAATAAAGTAATTATATTGTTAGTTAACACAATTATGTTGTTAGTTAATACAATTATAGTGTAGGTTATACAATAATTATAATTATTTGATTAACATCAATTATAGTGTTAATTAATAAAGTAATGAATTGTTAGTTAACACAATTATGTTGTTAGTTAATACAATTATATTGTTAGTTAACACAATTATGTTGTTAGTTAATACAATTATATTGTTAGTTAACACAATTATGTTGTTAGTTAATACAATTATATTGTTAGGTTATACAATAATTATATTATTTGTTAACACAATTATATTGTTAATTAATACTATTATATTGTTAATTAATACAATAATTATATTCCTCGTAGGGGGAAGTGGAGTAGCCCCATCTTTAGGGATCTAGGCATCCTTGCGGGTTTCCCAGCCTAACAACATTACAATATACACTCACAATGACACCCTTGACAGTACACACTACACATAGGATCTGCAGAGGTAGTTGATGTGTGCGACTACTCGGGTACAGCGCACCCGCTGGTAAACTTGAGCTCCTCACCAAATACAATCACTCACACCCAAACACTCGACACTTTACAGACGACCACACTCACTGCAGGATCAAGGACACGCATCGTTGAGAGCTTGGAGTATAAACACCTCTCACTCAAGCTTGCCGGCACCAGGCATTAGGGCCAGGGTGGAAAAGTGGATCCTGGGCATTGAGGGAGACGACGACCTGCGAGCGTCCGATCTCAACATATGTCTTTGGCCTCGGCTTGACCCGAGAGCCCTACCTGGAGGATAACCCGACTCCAGGAAGGCTAGGAAATCCCGCCTGAGGCGGGAACCTTGGGTTACGAAGGGGGCTACGGGGGCACAGGTCAGTGCTTCGGTATTGTAACGCTGTCTTCCTTGGCACCGTACTATATCGAGGTGCGATGGTACTCCCGGATAGTAACCGGGTCAATTCGAGCGTTCGTGTAGGTGAGACCACGTATCTCGATGAAATCTACTGATTATTATGGACAGTAATCAAAACAATCTTTCTGAGCCTAGCCAAACAATTCTCCCTACCCAAATATCCCATCCTATTCCTACACCGACAATCCAATCTACTCCCATACCTAATCATCCGCTCCCTTCTCCTGTCACTCTTCCCCTTGTAAATGCTCCGTCATCTACAATGCCTCGCTCGCATGATCTGACCGGCAATCGAAAAGGCATGGACAAGGAAACAAGATTCGAAACTTAGTACCAGGGCTGCAATTTACACTTCAACCCTATATCCCCTCTTCCCCGCCAAGGAAGAAGGCCAAGGATGGCAACAAGAGGATGTTTGAACCAATTATGAAATTTGTAGTTTTGGAAGAAAATAATCGGGGAATATTTTTTATTGTAAAAGAGAAGGAAGTTCCTTCTCAAATGAATGCTCTTCTAAATTGTTTCACTTTATTAAAACATATGTGGGAAAGCCGAAAAGCGTAAGAAAAAAAAATGTTTGAATAGAAGCAGAAAACCGCACTGAGGCAGAATTATGTAGAAACTACAAAAGTATATGGATGCTGAATTGGAAGCGGGTCCCCATAAACGCCTAAATCCGTCGCAAGGTGTAATTACATGCGGGACTTTCTAAACAGTGAAATAGAAGACATAAAAGGGTGTCTGGCCGATCAGCGCGTAGTGGAGGTTAGGAGAATAAAGCGGAGGCAGGATGGTTCTCTAGTTGATACCGGTCCCTAGTTCTCACTTTTGAACGCCCAAGACCGCCACAGACTATAGACGCTTCCTTCTATAAGTTGGAAGTTCGCCCCTATGTACCATCTCCACTGAGAAGTTACAAATGTCAGAGGTTTGGGCACACCTCAAACGAAATGTAAGGCAATAGAAGCGCTGTGCGTATGTGGTAAATCACAACATGAAGGCGATGGCTCACCGCCAATCATTTGTGTAAACTGTGGCGGAGAACATAACGCCATAGCCTCGGGGTGCCCAATTATTATAAAAGAGAAAGAAATGCAGAAAGTAAAAACACTTCAGCAACTGCCACACCATGAGGAGAGGGCAATTGTTGAAAGTAAATCTCATGCAATTAACGAAATATCATACTCTGAAAAAACAAAGGCACCCCAACCCGTGGCACATTTTCAGACCATGCAAATCCTCAGGGGCAGGTAGTGAATAACTCCTCTCCGGCCTTAAGGGGAGCTATTGCTAAAATAGGAGAAATCCTAACATCCGGGCCCTACCGGCTTTAAGGGGACTTTAAGCGGGAGATATTCCTCTCCCTATACAAACTCCTCCTTAAGGGGCACCTGTAGTCGAAAGGCTATTACTACTCACCACTCCTACTACTAGTGGAAGTGGCCCAAAGGTGGGATTAATCTCACCTAAGAAAACAACTTCTCCGAAGGGGAGTGGATGGTGGTGGATCCGCCGAAACGCTCCCTAGGAGGGGAAGCAAAAGGTCTATGTTACCACCTATTACACTCAAAAGTGTAACATAATAAATTTAGTAATTCAGTACGGAAAAAAAAAGAACAAATAGCTAAAAATAGGAAAGAGAGGCGCTCGCGCGTGTGTAAGTGTGGGCGTGCGTGGGTGTGGCCGTGAGAAAGTTATGAATTTGAAGTAACGGTCAGAGTTCACACAGCACTCACAAAAGGCAAGGTAAATATGTAACACATGTATATATATATAGATATGGATATTTGATTGGTTGCTTTTTGTGTGCTCTGGTGCGCGTATGTGAGTGCGCGTGTGGAAGGTGACTTGTACAGTACAGGAACGATTCAGTCGAGTTTAGGCTGTTACCCTTATTTCTCTATAAGGGAACAAATTTTGTGGCAGCTCAGTGGAGAATGGGGGGGTTCAGGAAATAATGCGGTATGAGGATTAATAATCGGAAAAAGAAAAATATATGTATATATGAATATAAATTAAAAATAATAGTAAAAAATAAAAAAAAAGAAAACGGAAAAGGAAAAATAAAATAGAGTAGGGAAAAGAGTGATAAAAAGTAAGATTCTGAATAAATTAAATGGGAAAAAAACTAGTGGCTGAGGCGTGGATCGAACCTACAACGCTCTACTTACCAGCCCAGTATGCTAACCACTTAGCTATCCAGTTACTTGCTGGCAGGTCTCACCTTGGCTACATATGTGTTTCTTGTCTCAATGAAAAAGAAATCAAACTTAGGGAAACAGGAAAGAAAAATTAATACTGATTTACTGCTGGTTACAAACATATAATTAAATGATTTTTTTATCTATTTACACTGGTTAGAAAACACAAAAGAAAGATAAAATAAATGTTATAACCTTAATTAGTGAATTCAACTATAACACATATTGTTGACCTATACGGCCACAAAAGAAAGGAATTAAATTAATAAAATTACGTGGTAATAAGTAATAATTTACTGAAAATAATAAACTGCTAAAATAAATCAAAAAAAAAAGAAATACTAAATGAAGCAAAACTGCAACGAAATAATAATGATCCTAATAATAACGAAATTCACCTTAATAATAACAAACAAACAAACAAAAATACATAGCTAATAAACGTATAAATATAAAAAAAAGATTTTCTTTTTTTTTCCCTTTTAACCAGGCCTGGGGGTAAGTTATAGTTCGGTCGTAACAGAAACCAATGTTAATTTTTCGGTGAACACAGTAGTTAGTTTTTTTTTGTTTTGTTTAGAACACACATACACAGGCACCTGTCTGATGGCGTTCCTTCCTGCTTCTTTTTTCCACTTAGAATCCGGCTACGCCGCTTGCTGTCCCACAGCTCTGATGATTTGGTGGAAAAATTCAAAAAAACGATCTTTTTTTTTCCTTTCTCGCCTCACACACCTTGAGGGCTCTCGCACTGACTCCTCCACTCGTCCGGACCTCCTCTTCTTTTTGCCTCTTGCGCGCATGCGCACTTAGGGCTCTCTCCCGCGACGCTGCTGCTGCTGGTGTCTTCTTCCGCCAACCTATTGACGACGATCAGTAGCTCTGTCACCTAGTCCAGGTGATCTAATCAAAATGTATGCCTAACCTAATCCTTAACTCTACTACTACATCTAAACTATCTTTACTTTCTACTTAATTATACTTAACCTACACCTATACTAACTTACATCTAACTATTCTAACCTAAACACTAGATACAATGCAGAGACTATATTGCCAGCAGTTTCGCCAAGGAGAGACCCCTCCACGCAAAACATGGTTTATTACTTTTCGTTTTGTTACTCGTAACAATTCCCCCCTCTCCCTCGGGAAGAGGAAATACACATGAGTGTATTTGGAGTAAAGGAATGGAGTTTAGGAAGGTGCCGGTTTCAGATCTTTGGTGTGCCAGGTACCTATGTGCGTTCCCTCCATGTCCTCTAGTTCATAAGATAGGTTTCCTATCCTTCGTCTAATCCTACATTTAATAAATTTCGGTGCCAGTTTGTTTGAGAAGTACGCCGCGGCGTCAGACTGAGCATGGCTCTTTCTCCATACCAAGTCTCCCGGTGCAAATTGCTGTGGCCGCCGACGAAGATTATATGTATTCTTGGCTCGCTCATACGCTTTAGATAAACGTAACTCCACTTCTTCTTGAGTCTTCGTTAGCTCGTCCATTTTTCTTGCGTATTCTCTGCGGTCCTCAATTTCAGGTACCTCCCCCGAAAATTCTACTACTGGATATGATTGTCCGGATCTCGAAAGCTCTCTACCAAAATTTAGGAACGCAGGAGTGTACCCCGTCACTTCGTGCACCGCCGTCTTCATGGCAAACTCCAACTTGGCCAATTGTCCATCCCATTTACGGTGGTTATCTTTGACATAGGCGGCTAGCATCGTCTTAATCACGCGGTTTGGGCGCTCTGCGGGGTTTGCCTGAGGATGGTAGTGAGATGTATACAAGATCTTAACCCCATACTCTTTTATTTTCTTGCGGAACACTTCGCTCCTGAATTGTGGTCCATTGTCACAAATGACCAATTGTGGTACGCCGAACATAAGAAATACCTCCTCTTCCAGAGTCCTTGCAACCGCGCCTGCTGTTGCCGTCCTCAACGCTCTCATTACGGTGTATTTTGTAAAGTAATCCGTAAACGTTACGATGAACCGGTTTCTCGTGGAGGAAAGAGGGAGTGGTCCCATTATATCCGTCGATATCATCTGCCAAGGCTTGGACACCTTACGCTGCTTTCCCATCAGCCCTGCGGGTGCTTGCTGGAGAGGTTTAGTTGCTAGGCAAGTCTCACATTCTCTGATATATTTTGCCACGTCTGATGCCATGCCTGGCCAATAATAAATATCCCTTATTCGTTGGAGTGTTTTAAATGTTCCAAAATGTCCTGACAAAGGGCTGTCATGATATTCCTTTAAGACTCCTTCCCTTTGAGCTTTAGGAACCACCAACTTCCATCTCCGACTTGGGTCTCGTCTTGTTTTAGAATCCATTGCTTCCTTCCACAATTGCCTTCCTTCTGTTCTCCACCGTGGGTATTTACCAGGATCCTTCTCTACTTTTCCCAGCATTCCTTCATACCAGGCATCCAGACTATCAAAAGATAGCGAGAGTGATGCAAGCTCTTCTTCAAACGCTCGTGATAGGGCATCTGCAGCCGCGTTTTGACTTCCTGGTCTGTGTTGGATCTCTAAGTCATACTCCTGTAGGCTTAGGGCCCATCGGGCTAGACGTCCTTGGGGATCCTTGAGATTGTGAAGCCACTTTAACGCTTGGTGATCAGTAACCACGGTAAAGCTCGTCCCTTCCAAGTAAGGTCGGAATTTTTGGACAGCCCACAATACCGCAACGCACTCTTGCTCCGTCACAGAATATTTTCTTTCCGCCGAATTGAGAGCCCTACTTGCATATGCAACTGGTTTTTCTCCCTCCTCGTGGGCCTGGTATAAGATGGCTTCTAACCCTGTTTTAGACGCGTCCGTTTGAACAAAGAACGGTTTTGAATAATCCGGGCAGCTCAGAACAGGTGCAGAAACTAACTTTTCTTTTAAGGTAGTCATGGCCTCATCATGTTCGCTTGTCCAAACCCACCGTTGCTTCTTCTTCGTAAGAGCAGATAACGGAGCGATCAAGGTAGAGAAATGAGGCACAAATCGGCGGTACCACGAAGCAAGTCCAATGAATTGTCTTACTTGCTTAACGGTGGTCGGTGTAGGGAACTTCATGATGGACTCTATCTTCTCAGGATCTACTTGGAGACCCTGACTATTCACTACGTATCCCAGGTACCGCAGTTCTGGTAGGCAAAACTTGGACTTCTCCCAATTCAAAGATAAATTGGCCTCCGATAATCGTTCCAAAACCGAATTCAGCGTATGGGTATTAAAGTCCGGCGACACTACAATCACGTCGTCCAGGTAAACAAAGACGTAGGGTTCCAGATCTGCCTTCAAAATTTCATCAATTAGACGCTGCCAGGTAGCTGATGCATTGTGGAGCCCGAAAGGCATTCGTTTAAACTGAAAGAGCCCTCTGTTCGGGACTGTGAATGCTGTCTTCTCCCGCGATTCTTCTGCCACGGCTACCTGCCAATACGCACTCTTTATGTCGATGGTTGAGAGAAATTTTGCATCTCTGAGCCTATCCAGGATATTCGTAACATAAGGGAGAGGATACGCATCCCTCTTGGTAACCTGATTGAGTTTTCGGTAGTCTACGCAAAACCGCACTGACCCATCCGGCTTTTTGACCAGGACTACGGGTGATGACCAGGCACTCTTAGAAGGTTCCACGATCCCTTGTGCAAGCATCTCCTCTAACTCCTTATCCATTACAGCCTGAATGTGTGGAGATACAGGGTAATATCTTTGCTTTAAAGGGTGACTGTCTCCGGTGTCGATGACATGTTCCACTTTACTGGTTATTCCCAACTTAGTAGGTTGCCTAGCACGCCATTTATTAAGCAGTTGGTCTAACTGCGCTTGTTCATCTGCCGTAAGATTTTCTTCACATAGTAGGGCAGCTAGGGAGTGATAGCTTTCATCGCTTTCCTCGGAGAACTTCCACCTTCCCTTGGCGATGTCAGGTAGCAAGCCCATCTTTTCCCAAAAATCCACGCCCAAGATCACCGAACTTGAAAGGCGACCTAGGATTAAAAATTGGACTAACTTGACTTTCCCCTCCAACTCCACTGGTAGTTCGATCATTCCTTCTACTGGCATCCTGGATCCATCCGCGGTGGCTACTGTCACATTCTTAGGCTGAGATGTCTTCCACTTTGGCAACGACAACTTCTCCCAACACTCTATACTCATAAACGACCGAGAGGCTCCTGAATCTAAAAGAGCAATCACCTGTCTGCCAAATATTTTTAGTCGTATGTGGGGGCGGATGTCTACCTTCCGATTCCTTAATTCATTTAGGTCTTCTGACTGACCTCTCATAAAATTGCCCACAAGATGCAGCCAGTCTTGCCACTCTTCGAGAGATATGAACTTTGGGGTTACTCGGCGCCTCCGTTCTCCTAGGCCCGAGCCCCTTCTCCGTTTCCCTTCCTGGATGGATTACAGCAGAAACAGTCCTCCTTCCTTACCCTTCTTTTGCCGCATCCCTCGCAGAAGACTGATTTTGCCGCTTGACTTGATCGGAATCGATGGCCTTTCACGCCACAGTTCCAGCAAGTAATGGATTTAGTCCCATCAGGCTTGGGTGTCTTCGTCCTTTGAGAGCCGCTGGAGATCGCTTCAGCAGTGGACAATGGTACACTTGTTTTTCCTTTTCGGTGGCTCAACTCCGGCTCCAAGAGTCCCTTGATGGGAGGCTCTCTATACATGTCTGCTCGCCGAGTCCATGATTCGAGACGGCATAAGAATGTCTCCAGCTCCTCTAAGGTATTGTACGTAGCCTGCGCCAAGAACGGTAAGTGTTCTCTCTTGATGTTGCGCTCAACGATCTTAAGCTTTTGAGCCTCTGAAAGCGGCTCGCTCAAACGGCTAAAAAGACCTTTCATCTTCGCTATATAGATATGAGGAGGCTCATCTGAGCCCTGAGTCCTTCGTCTGATTTCTTGGATGAGTCGATCGTCGTAATCCGGGTCTTGAAATCCCTTACTGAGGTGTCGTACTAAATCGTCCCAGGACCGAAACTTGTCTCTATTTGCTCTATACCAAATTTTGGCAGTGCCTGAGAGCAAATCGGATGCCCCTCGGAACAAATCTTCTTTTGTAAGACCCCTGGCACTCATCCTTTCCTCCACTTCGTCCAGGAAATGACCTAAAGAGTGTTCTGGACCCTCGCCCGAGAAAGTGAGATTCCACTTGTACAATTTCGGGTCCCTTGTTGGTTGGGGATATGCTGGTCTGGCCTATGCAGTCTTATCCAGAAGGGTTGGCTTTCTTATAGACATATCTCCCAACAGCTCATCAAGCAGTCTACGTTCCGCCATCTCTACTGGAGATCTAGGAGGGGTCGACAATCTTTTTACCAACTTGGGATTTGCAGCTGTTTCTTCGGATGCACTCCCCTTATCAGCGCCACCAGCTCTGGTACTCGACGTTCCTGGGAAACGTTCCTGCAACTCGTCCCAAAGGTCTTTTACTTGCGTACTTAGCTCTTTGAGTTGCCTTTCTTCTAACCCTGTTCCCTGAAGTCGGTTGAGTCTACCGTAAAGATGCCACAACCGAGCATCTAGTCGTTTACAATCTGTCAGCTCTAAATCATCTGCTAGGTCTGTAACAGCCTGCTTTAGAAATTCCAATTTCTTGCGACTTATCTCCAGTTCATTTTTAATGTCTAGAGACTCTACAATATCTGTGTCAATAGGAACACTCTTTGATAGTGCCCCTTGTAGTCTCCTACGCAGATCGGCACAGCTGCCTTCCGAGTTCAATCCTCGAATGTGGAGTTCATACTGTACTTCATCTTTCAAGAGCCGGTAAATATCCATCTTTAACCAGATAGTAGTGCTATGTAGTGTGGAAGTAAAGAGTCTATGCATAAACTTAATGACAGTTTGTGTATGTGTGTGTGTGTGTGTGTGTGTGTATATGTGTGTGTATATGTATGTGTGTGTGTTTGTTAGTTGTCAGGAAAGAAGGAAACCTATCTCTCTTTTTTTTCTTTCTCTTACCTTTCTTTTAATTTCGAATCCTTACCTTGAAATATTTATATGCAATATTCTTATTTAGAATTATTGTATGTGGGAAAACCCTTAACCACGAGCCTTTCTATAATATTTATTGAACGAAATATTATTATTCCATAATCTATTTATCATTTATAGATTTTATTATAAATTAATATTTATTATTGTTACTTATAAATTAATAATATTCAATATCAATTATTAAAATTGAATCAATTAAAATCAATTAATTATAATAATACCTAATATTATTTATTATTATAACTATTATCAATTATATAATATTATTTCGTCAGATCCATAAATGAGGGAGTATAATTATTAAAGGTACTGTACACTCTTAATACTGTATTAACTGAAAAAAAGATAACTTTAATATCTTTACTTCCCAATACATTTTTTTTTTTTGACCAAATATGTATTACCTTATAAGAAAGTCCAAAATTACTTGAATCTTGAAGGGGGCCCCGTCGTTGGGCGTCAAATTGTTACCCTTATTTCTCTATAAGGGAACAAATTTTGTGGCAGCTCAGTGGAGAATGGGGGGGGTTCAGGAAATAATGCGGTATGAGGATTAATAATCGGAAAAAGAAAAATATATGTATATATGAATATAAATTAAAAATAATAGTAAAAATTAAAAAAAAAAGAGAACGGAAAAGGAAAAATAAAATAGAGAAGGGAAAAGAGTGATAAAAAGTAAGATTCTGAATAAATTAAATGGGAAAAAAAAGTAGTGGCTGAGGTGTGAATCGAACCTACAACGCTCTACTTACCAGCCCAGTATGCTAACCACTTAGCTATCCTGTTACTTGCTGGGAGGTCTCACCTTGGCTACATATGTGTTTCGTGTCTCAGAGAAAAAAAATCAAACATAGGGAAACAGGAAAGAAAAATTAATACTGATTTACTGCTGGTTACAAACATATAATTAAATGATTTTTTTCTTCTATTTACAGTGGTTAGAAAACACAAAAGAAAGATAAAATAAATGTTATAACCTTAATTAGTGAATTTCAACTATAACACATATTGTTGACCTATACGGCCATAAAAGAAAGGAATTAAATTAATAAAATTACGTGGTAATAAGTAATAATTTACTGAAAATAATAAACTGCTAAAATAAATCTTAAAAGAAAAAGAAATACTAAATGAAGCAAAACTGCAACGAAATAATAATGATCCTAATAATAACGAAATTCACCTTAATAATAACAAACAAACAAACAAAAATACATAGCTAATAAACGTATAAATATAAAAAAAAAGATTTTCTTTTTTTTTTTCCTTTTAACCCAGGCCTGGGGGTAAGTTATTAGTTCGGTGTCGTAACCGCAACCAATGTTAATTTTTTTGTTTAGAACACAGATACACAGGCACCTGTCTGATGGTGCTCCTTCCTGCTTCTTTTTTTTCCACGTACAATCCGGCTACGCCGCTTGCTGTTCACAGCCCTGATGAATTGGTGGTAAAATTCAAATAAAACGACCTTTTCCTCTTTTTCGCCTCACACACCTTGAGGGCTCTCGCACACACTGATTTCTCCTCCACTCGTCCGGACCTCCTCTTCTTTTTGCCTCTTGCGCGCATGCGCACTTAGGGCTCTCTCCCGCGACGCTGCTGCTGCTGGTGTCTTCTTCCGCCAACCTATTGACGACGATCAGTAGCTCTGTCACCTAGTCCAGGTGATCTAATCAAAATGTATGCCTAACCTAATCCTTAACTCTACTACTACATCTAAACTATCTTTACTTACTATTATACTCTACTATTAATTATACTTAACCTACACCTATACTAACTTACATCTAACTATTCTAACCTAAACACTAGATACAATGCGGAGACTATATTGCCAGCAGTTTCGCCAAGGAGAGACCCCCCCACGCAAAACACGGTTTATTACTTTTCGTTTTGTTACTCGTAACAAGGCCTCTACCGGGGACAGAACTCCTCATCTTTTGTCGGCTAACCGGATAGAAATTGAA
This sequence comes from Triatoma infestans, assembly GCA_011037195.1. Classification (NCBI taxonomy): domain Eukaryota; kingdom Metazoa; phylum Arthropoda; class Insecta; order Hemiptera; family Reduviidae; genus Triatoma; species Triatoma infestans. The sequence goes on from JAAEAF010013712.1 coordinate 89,400, forward strand.
AGCCTGTGCAATCCCAGGAGCGTAAAAATGGTACAGGAACGCTTCAGGAGCAAGGAGGGAAACCCTGCAGTGGAAAGGACACAGGAAGGATCCATACAAGCAACCGGAAAGAGGATCTGAACCTCCGAGACTCCAGTGAAAAAGGAGGAGTAGTTCGCCAGGCACCAGCGAGAAAGAGAAAAAAAAGACTAACTAAGGTGAAAGTGAAAGACAGCACCAAGGTATCTATACATACGTAATTAGTTGCATATAGAATAATCGTATATATTATATATATATATAAATATATACACTTATATCTGCTAGTTTATGTAGGAAAGAAAGATCTCGAGATTGAGATATAGGAAAGAGGAAAGTGAGACCGGATATTGTATAATCTATTTTTTTGTATATTGAATACATAGAGGGTTGCAACTCATACAAAATATTTGGTAATTAGTAGCTTGATTTCTTTTAATTTACTCGCTATACAATACAGGGACGAGAAGAATATAATTTCATTTTGGATAATATGGGCCCGTTTGTAATATAAATTGGTGTTTTATTTAGAGAGACGCTTTTCCTTCCTGACATATTGCAGCTCGCCAGAGGAGCCGGAAGAAGAAAAAGAGGAAGCGGAGCGTATAGAGAGAGTGAGAGGGGGGAGGCCTGGGGCCCTGTAATGCGGGAAGGTTTGCCCAGAATGTATGTGAGTGTTGTGGGAACCCCTGACAGGTGAGTGGTACATTTCTCTTTTCTTTTCTGTTTGGTAGACTGCCCGGAAGAGGGGCAGCACAATTACATTTACTTCTCTGCTCTATTTACTAGTACCCCCCTTCCTCCTTCACCTCATTTTCCCCGCGACTGCTTCGCTGTTGACGCTCGCCCTTACCCTACCCCCCTCCCAACAGCGTGGCGCTTCCTTTCACACACCCCCTTCTCCTCCCCGAACCACCCCATCTCCATTGAGCCAGCCGAGGCCCACAGCAAAGTGGTAGATCTTATATGTTATACAGTTTATAAATTTGTGTAGCACACCCCTGAACAGAGTAAGTGTGAGGGGGAGAACGGTCAGGCCTACTAGAGGTCAAAGTCCTCAGCTCAAATTTTCTGTTCCCTGAACCAGCAATGGGGGCTCCTGGGGACGGATATTGAAGTCTCCGAATCGGAGGGCGAAATACTTCCGACCGCCCTCCTAGAAGAAAGGAAAAAGGCAAGCCCAAAGCAAGCCACGAAATAAGTGTGCCACTGAGTAAGATGTTCAACCTTTATCATTCCAGCATCCATGACTCTTCGTCTATACGCATTTAGTATTGAAATAAAAATATCAATTTCAAATTCATTAGACACTAGAAAGATCCTGCCACAAGTGGTCACTTCATTAACATGTGTGAGTCAATTCCTCAATGGAATTTGCGGGGCTATATGAGTAATATGGAAGGGTTACGCCGATTGGTGGCGGAATACCGTCCATTTGGGTTGTGCCTCCAAGAAACGAAGATTCGCTCGGAGCAACTCATTCGAAACGCTAGGTACACCATATATACTAAAGAGGTACAACCTGCCCCAGGAGGCAGGGCGCATGTTGGATTGGCCGTGTTGACGGGATAATATCTCGAGCATACTGCTACCCCTATGAAGTAATTTACAAGCCGTTGCCGTGCGCCTTCCCGCACCACTGCAGATTACCTCAGTTAGTATATACCTTCCAGACATGTTTTGGTGGAAGAGTGATCAGGAGAATCTGTTCTGTCAGCTCCCTGCCCCGGCGTTGTTGATGGGATACTTTAACTGCCACAACACCTAGTGGGCTACAACTGACGCTCGAGGCAGAACTCTTGAGGAGATTATAAATAATGCTAACATAATGCTCCTTAACAATGGTGCTTCAACACACTTCAAAGCACACTCAGGAAGTTTTAGTTCAATTGATTTAACTGTGATAACCCCAATGTGGCAGTTCGCTTGGAATGGACCACACTAGACGAACTATATCAAGTGACCACTTTCCAATCTTAGTATCGAGCTCCATCTCCAGGTCAGATATTGTGATACCCTGGAGATAGACATCAAAAGAGCAAACTGGCTAGTAGATGATTATAGGTGATTCTAGGGCCATTTTTTTTGAGCCCCAGGCACTTATGAATTTACGCCCGAAGGCAGGGGTCTGGCGCGCGGCTACAAAATTACGATGAGACCCCCATCTGATTTTATAACCAGGGAAAAAAAATATTTTTGAGCCGGGAGATGGCATGCGAGACATGCGGCTACGTTTTGAAAAATCTAGCTTGAAAACAATCTAAGGTAAAAAGAATATTTTTGAGCCGGGAGATGGGCATGCCTGACCTGCGGCTACGTTTTGAAAAATCTAGCTTGAAAACAATGTAAGGTAAAAAGAATATTTTTGAGCCGGGAGATGGGCATGCCTGACCTGCGGCTATGTTTTATAATATTTAGCTTGAAAACAGTCTAAGGTAAAAAAAATATTTTTGAGCCGGGATATGGGCATGCCTGACCTGCGGCTATGTTTTATAATATTTAGCTTGAAACATTTTAAGGACTTTAATAATGTTTTTGAGCCGTGAACTGTCATCCAAGTCGAGGGCTACTATTTTATAATATTTAGCTAAACACTTTACTATTTTTTGTTCATGTTTACACTTATAATATTTTAGCTAAAATACATTTTAAGGACTTTAATAATATTTTTGAGCCGTGAACTGTCATCCAAGTCGAGGGCTACTATTTTATAATATTTACCTAAACACTTTAATATTTTTTGTTCATGTTTACACTTATAATATTTTAGATAAACACATTCTAAGGACTTTATTATCATATTTGAGCCGGGAGATGGCATACAAGACTAGGGCTAATATTTTATAAAATTTAGCTAAACACTTTAATATTTTTGATATTTTGTTCATGTTCACACTTATAATATTTTAGCTAAACACATTCTAAGGACTTTAATATTGTTTTTAAGCCGTGAGATGACATACACGACATGCGGCTAAGATGTGTAATATTTAGCTAGAAACATTCTAAGGACTTTAATAATGTTTTTGAGCCGTGAGATGGCTTCCAAGTCGTGGGGGCAAACATTTTATAATATCTAGCTAAAGACTTTAATATTTTTTTTGATATTCAATACTTAGTGTATTTTTATGTATTGTTTCACTTTTTTATGTTCAGTACTACTATGTTTTATGTATTTCACTTTTTTATATTCAGTACTACTATGTTTTATGTATTTCACTTTTTTATATTCAGTACTACTATGATTTATGTATTTCACTTTTTTATGTTCAGTACTAGTATAACTAGTGTGTAGTTCTTATTTTTTAATGTTTATAACATTATAGGTGAAAAAAAAGTAGGCAGAATGACATATTATAAGTTTTTATTTTCTATGATTATTTAATACATTTTTCACTATTCTATTTTACAAGACATAATTCTTTTTAGTACAATGATCTTAGAAATTATTTTTCTCTAGTACAGTTTTAGTAATCTATTTACAAAAGACATAATAATAACATAATCTAATATTTACATTATCTCATCACATAAGCATTTTTCCATACCAAATAATGGGCATGTAATACAATTGAAACACCAGAAAAAAGGATCATATATCAAATCGGAAAGAAGATTAGTGTTGTTAGTGTGAACAGTAGTACGTTGACATGTCCAAATTAATCCTTTAGGTGTGCTTGGCTTGAGCAAATTGCAACATTTGTCACAAAAATTGTAATAAGAATTGGTATCATTGTATAGTTCGTCAATGTTATTATGGGAAAGAATGTTTATTTTTTTAAAGTAATACAGTTCAATAGTTATTGTGAATGTTTTAAAGTGTTGCAATAATAAGGATCTGTTATCTGGGTTGCAATACAATATGGCAATGTAATCTGATAGAGGCATTGGTTGACCAGCAATAAATTCAATATTTTCAAAACAATACAAATCTATATTACATTTTTTATAAGTAGTTATACAATAATCAGAGAATGAATGAAATAATTTAAGCTGAACAGTTTTCGGTATATCAAGTAGGAAAATATCAGATCTCCTAGGTAAATTTAAACATATTTTGATCATGCATAGGCCCAAAAGTGAGAATGGTTGAAAATACTTCTCGTCAATAGTGTATTGTAGACAAAGATTAGATCTTGTGTGCATAGTTATTTGTTGAGTCTATAGTGTCCGTATGGCAAAGTGTGAATTCCGTCATCTAAAATGAAACGTTTTTGATCAAAACATGTCAAACTTGTTTTACTACATTCATATGTGTATAATTGGTGTCGTTTAGATTGAATAGTTTTGAATTGTGCATGTAATACAAGGTCTTGGCTTTTTAAAACATTTAGATAATCAGAAAATGAAATTCTATTCACAGCGCTTTTTTTAACACCTTTTGCCTTTTTAACTATGTGTTTGTTGAAAATGTTGAAGCTATACATTTTAGGTCTTAATGCCACCAACTCTTGAATAGGAACTCCGCCAGTTTCATCGCTAAATTTACCCAACACTTTCTTATTGTGGTTTGAATAGCATTTGTGCGTAACAGGGTAGTTGGAAGTGTCAAAATAGTCTTTCAATTCAATCCTGTCATCGTATACATCGTCTGTTTGAATATTATATATAAAAGAGTCAGTGTCCATGTATAGCAAATTCAGGGAAGTATGATTATAAAATGGTAACATAACCTCGTAGTGAAATTGATACATGTACCGTTTGCTGAGTTCCAAAATCGAAAATCCCACGTAAATAGGTCTGTCCAGATAAATTGTTTCCTGTTGTAAGTGTACTGCAACAACGTTTTCACTAAAAATTGTCCTGTCTTTAAAGTTTGGTCTTTTGGATAATTTTAATAATGCTTTTTCCGTGGTGACAAGTTTGATGGTCAATCGTTTCCTCTTATTTTCAATACACTTTCCAAAAACAGAGTTGTTCATTAATTTGTAAAAGTCCTTTTCAAAATCGTTTTTAGCCGTCTTGCGTAAGTTAGTATTCAGTTCTATGTAAGGTTTAAGCCAGGGGGATTGTTTAAATTTTAATACTCTATGCACTTTTTTCAAAACAACACCCATCGACAGAGCTTGTTTTAAATTTTTGTAATGAATCACATAATGTTGTTTATCCTCAAGCGTGGTATAGAGCTTATTATTGTGATGATGCGGCAGTGGTGGAAACTGACTGAAATGATTGTGTAAGCTGGTTGGTATATGCAAATCAACCTCTAGAATAAAACCATCATCGCTATCATCAGGAACTGTGGTAACATCCACACTATTGTCCACCCATTCAAAACCACCATAAGGAAGATATTCACTCATTGCAAACCCATATAGATTATTTACATCTATATATAAAATATAGCTAGATGGTTGTGTGGGATCGTAACCACTTATGTATGGGTTATTGGCTTTGGAATGTCTTGTAACACACGAAGTGATACCTCCACGAATACCTGATTCAATCATAAGATGTTTATCATAATCAGTCAATAGTTCCAATTTTACTTGCGTATATTTTAAACAGGCGTCAAATGCCAACCCAGGCGTTGTGAAATACCAACTCGGATCAATGCTGTAAATGTATTCACACACATCTCTAAACTGTTCAAATATGTCACTTAAAAGAATTATGTCTGTTGTTAAATACAATTCTGTGTAATCTCTAAGTGTTTGTATATTGAAAGCGGTCCAGACTTGTTGAGCGTGTAAATAATCATTATCGGATATGTGCTCATCGGTTAAATCATTAAAAAAATATTTTTTAGCTGGTAAGGAACGTTCATCTAATTTTTCCATACTTGTCATGTAGGCGTATGGGTAAATACCCTTTCTAAGTAGTAATTTTCGTTCATCATAATTTGGAAATTGTTGTTCCATTTGTGGGTATTCAGTCAAGTTATTTATTAGTCGTTCTAAACTGTCTGGTAAAAACCTATAAGAATCTAAAAATCTAAGCCATAGCGCACAATCGCTAAATTTTTTCGAAAAACTTATATATTTCTCAGTTGAATTTGGTATTACCCATATGTCGCCTGGATCCTGTCCCAAAGATAATATAATAGGATGAGCATCATACCCGCTAAGATTATGCATGTACACCGGTATGAAATTGGGTAATTGAAAATTTAAATTACAATCATTATGTGCAGCACACTGAAATTCCCCTGTAAGATGATCATGATGATGAACTTTTTGTCTAAATGGTTAAACGGTTGGTCGCAAATACCACAATGAGTGGCATTGTCAAAGTCATGTCGTTGTTGTGGTGATAGATCTGTCATTGGAATAATCTCCTTATATAAGGTTTCCACGTCTTTAACAATGGAATGTAAATACTGCATAAATTGTTCAAGAGCATCGTCCCCAGTGTAAATGAAAATGTCTTTTTGATAATTTGATAGTGAAGAGACAACTTTAGCCCAAACACTACAAATTTCATGCTTGTGTGTTTGTCTAGACCATGATGTTGATGGACTGCCGGGTGCATTGTGTACGGGTAAAAGTATAGATTCAAAATCAGCATAGATAACTATTGGTACGTGTTGTTTATGTTGAAAGTTTGTAAACTGTAAATATGTGTTGTCTGAAGGCATTTGAATGCGACAAGGTTTTTGTTTATTGCAAAATAATTGATGGTCTGTTAATCGTTCCTCGGGTGTTTTCCCATCTACCGATGTATAGTCGCAATTGAATGTTTTAAAGCATCGTTTACATATAACAGCACCGCAACGATGTCTACTAAGTTGTGAAGAAACAAGTCTGGATAAATTTTTTATTAAACAATAATGAGAAGTATTTTCGTTTCTTAAATATAACAAATCAAAATGTTCTACAGACTTTTCATTTGAACTTATCATTAGAGGATAAACCTGATTTTCCTCGGTTAAAGAATAAACGTTTATCGATACATTATTATGTTTTTCAAATTTACGTATATCTTTTAATGGTGTGGGAAAGGAAATATTGTCGAAATTGTAAGGATGATTTAGTTTTTTATACGTCGATAATCTACGCGGCTTCTTTAACTGACGGCTTAAGATGGCATATTTAAAGCAAAAATCATCAGTATTACAAATGTTAATGATTGCCCGTTTATCGGCTATTTCCTTTGGTAAAGCGATGTAACCTCTTCCACCTAAAGGTTGATATTTAGTTATTCTAATGACAATGCTATCAATAGAATCCAGTTTCCAGTTTGATCCGCTAGTTTCAAATTCTTCAATCTCGCTCACAAGTTTGCAAAAACTCTTCGGAGGTAGTGAATTAAATTGCAACTAGCGTCAATAACTTCTATGGAAGTTTTAAAATTGGCATCGGTAAACTGTTCAAGATCAGAATTCCTATACCGACTGTAAACACATTCCAATAGAATGGATGATTTGAAAACTAGTAACTCTTCTTTAGCTTTACTCAACAACTGCAGAAGTATGTTGTGTTTCTCTTGTAGAAATAGCAACGGGTCTTTTATATTGTCAACATTTTTTATACAAATATTTGGGCTGATTTATTTAATGCCGTAACTACTATGCCATCTTGTAGAGAAACCGATAACATACGATATTTCTTTTTATTCATCACTTTCTTGTCATTGTCTGTCATAATGTGTGAAGAAGAATGAGGTGTGTTTTGGCAAGTATGTTTTAGAAAGAGGGATTTTTTGTCAAATACTATGTTGCAATCCTCACATTTAATACAAAACGAGGAGATGTGTATTAAGAATTTCACCAATGTGCGAAATATATTGCCACAGTAAGGACATGTTTTTTGTAAGCATGTTAAAGCATGCCTCCTTAAATTATATGGTTTGGAAAAACTCTTTCCACACTTAACACAAGATAGAGATGACATAATGTAAAAACTTACACAGAAAAAAATTAATCTTGGTCCGTTTGTGTCTTTTTAGCCTTCTTGCTTCTGGAAGGAACCCCTGGTTTATGTGATGGGGTAAATTCTATATTGTTAAAGTTGCCCCTTGCTCCTTTATATATTAACGCAAGATCACCATCTTAAAATAAAAACTAAAATACATAACATGCTAAGGGGGGAAATAGAATAAAATATGTGTTGCTCTACATACCTTCATAAGTGAGAATATCTTCATCGCTCAACGCTTCTACAAATCGTTTAGGAAGGAACACTCTTATTAGAATTTCTTGGTCATGGAGCACTGCTGTCAGACCAGGACCGAACTTGGTATGTTCCACCTTCTTAAACGCCGCAATTGGATATGATTTGTTTTCTTCCAAATCTCCAAAACGTTTATAAATAATGGATGGTGATCGTTCCAACAGCTTCTTCAAAATAATTGTAGACATTATTTTAGCTGAAATATAGTTATACTTATAGTTTTTACATGTAAAATCCATCATCCTATGCCCATGTAAAAACAAAAAAAAAATCCATCATCCTATGCCCATGTAAAAACAAAAAACAAATCCATCATCCTATGCACCTGCCTGATTGTACCGCATCCAGCGACCGCAAAGCGGATTCGGGATGAACTTAGCCTACTTGTGCAGCGTTTTATCGGGGCTGATTGGAACTTTGCCGAGCGCCCTAGCTTACACACGTTCGTCAGAACATCCGCATCTGGATAGCGAACTAGTCGGTTCCTCTGAGCTCCGAAGAGAATCAGAGGGTCTCCTGCTAGCCACTTACACATAGACATGGTGCGAGGACTTAATTGGATTTGAGAAGAATAGCTAACTAGTCGGTTCCTCTGAGCTCCGAAGAGAATCAGAGGGTCTCCTCCTAGAGATAGGACTTAATTGGATTTGAAAAAATAGAAATTAAACTTACCCTGAGTGTTGTGAAGACGAATAAAGCTGAAGATGTAATGTAAATTACTCCACTATTTATACTGTTATATGAGGCCCCACCACTTGTTAGAAATACAAAGCTGAGTAATAAACATCTGGTGTATATATATATATAAAAAGATTAAAAATTGTATTGACACATAATAAGATAAAAGGCGGCGAAGCTGAGTACATCCTGTGTGTAAATAAAATATAAAATAATAAAGTCGGTGAATCATATTATACTGTTGCGATAAGGTATGTTTCTATATACCGCCTTTGTCGGCTGATTAATCATAATACTTTTATATTTAAAAAAATAAGATTATGAATTTATTTGATATAATTTTAACACCATTAGTAGTACGCACATTTCTATAATAATAATAATAATAATTTTTTATTTTAAAAATAAGATTAAAAAATTTATTGACATAATTTTAACACATAATAAGATAGAGTTAGTCGTACTAACGCAATAAGAATATCCGGTCTTGGGGTTCAAAAAAAACAACTCATTTTAGAACGATAATTTATTATATCTTATAAAAATAACATATTATGATAAAATAATATTTTAAAAAAACCCAATTATAATTTATACATTTCTCATGATTTATAAAATATTTTAATATAGCAAAAAACCAATTATAATAGTATTACGTTCTAGCTATTTTAAATACATTTTACTAATATCTACGTACTAAACCATTCAATGGTGTATATTCCATAAGCGTATCATGAATTATTAAACAAAAAGCATTTGTTTTTTGTGGAATTGGTCTATTAGTTTCAATGTGTATGTGAATGTCAACTACAGATGTATTTAACCTATCCGGCAGACTTGCACAATTAATTACCACAAAGGGTGTTTGAGCAAATCCTTTTCTGTCAAATAACGACTCGATTCTTGTCATTCCATAGTATTCTTGACGAAATCTAACATATTCTTCAAATAATGGTGAAATTTTACCCTCTTCAAAATTTAACTGAAAATCATTGTAGGGATACTTGTAATCGTTCAAATAAAGTTTAACGTTTCGTAGATCAGCAGGATCGAAAATAGATTTGTTCTGTGCCATATTATCTTTTCTATCGGTTTGAAAGGCTAAAATCACATATCTTGGTTTGTTTAATTAATTTGATGTTTTCACATGCCCAAGTGATTTTATTAGTTGTAGGTAAATTCGGATATTCATGTAATTCTAAGGATCTAAAAGCTAGCGGTATCGGCTTCCCACTCTCGATAATCTTATAAATATGTAGTTTCGCCTGGTCTGATAGCTTAATATGTGGAATATTCCAAACAACTTTCTCCAATGTAATAGTACAATCCTTAGCCGTTTGTGCATCACCAACAAGAGCATCCAAATCACTTCTAGATCTTTTTAATATTAATTCTTGTTTCACATTTACCAATATTTTCTTATAATCTTCAAAGAAATTTAATAGATATCTAAGTGGTAGACAAACGTTGAAACGCTGGTCTGCATTAACTATAGTTGATGTGTTAGCTCATTTGGGTCAACAATTCCAGCATTTTCCAAAGCTCTAATTTGAGAGGGGAAAAAGCATGCATATATTTTCAATGTGCTAGCAATACCAACATTTCTAACACTATCAACTTCCACTGAATTAATTTCAAATCTAATTTCATCAAATAGAAATGCAAAAGCATTGTTTATTAGTTTGGCATAAGTAGCATTTTCAGCTTCGCCTTTCTCCAACTTGCCTTCGATGAACAGATAACTTTCACTTGGTAAAGTGTACACATCAGTTTGGAACATGGTGATGCGAATTTCATCATTATTTGAGAGGCCTGATGAGTTAAATGGCGTGTACGAATGATACTCATAGCTTTCAATATTGTCGTTGAAAGTAACCTCTTGATTAATGTTTAATATGTGATCCATATCTGTGCACTTTGTATCCTATTGATTTTAAAAACTTGACGTTGCTTATTGATAAAGGTCGACGTCGTTGTTGTTCACTTTCTGCTTTAGCACTGATGTTACTTTTTCCTTGTTTTGCTTTAAGTATAAAATTATTGCCCAAAGAAGAAGAAGAAAAAATGTTGTTAAAATCAACACCCATTATCCTTCCTTTATATGTAGACAAATTGTAATTCTTTCCTTTCTGAAGGATATCAAACGTCCGGCTTGATCTACCAATCTTACACTGATATTGTCGATATAATTTGTATTAATGGGTAGGTAAATAACTGGTGATGGAGTTTCCACTATTTTATAACTGCTGCCACTAATGGTGAAAATGTGTGTAAACTGTGACTTGGGTTTCCATTATTATATGATCCACTTACAATGTTACACTCAACACTGATCGCATTCACCGGATTTATATCTATAATATTGTTGGAGATGTTGTTTTGTTCGGTGGTAAAATCACTTTATTGAACCCCAATAGTGGCCCAATACTGTGGGGTTGTGTAAAATCCACTTCAAATGTTGTTTTAAGCGAAGTCTTTAACGTATTGTGATTTGGCATTAAATGCAACACAAGCGACTTATTTTTGTTCAACAACAGCGTTCTAAGATATCTTTCAATAGCACCAATTTCATACGTACCAGTTGGTATTTCTATAACATATAATTTATTATCGAAATTGAAATGGAATTTATTGTTCACTCCAGCCTCCACATTTGGTATTGAATTGTACGTTTCTAGTCGTAATAGTCCAACACTATAATTTCTATTTGCATCCAATTCCAATGGTGGAAATATGGATGCATGCAATACAGAATCAAAACCAGATAGAAGAAAGAATAGCTAGACATTGTTTGCCGCTTGCTCTCTCATCAGAAACTGTAAAGATAAATGTCCACAGTTCCAAGGGTTTCGCTTTTGATAGCGTTCTCTATTATAATAGATGTCACACTGTTTTAAATACTTTAACAATTCTTTAGGCGGTTTTAAATTACCAAAACTATCAAAATAGAACACTTTATTTCCCTTTTTAGAATATGCTGTCCAATGAGTACCAGTATTCTTTGAAGAATCCAAATTGATTATACCTTGTTCTTGAGTCCTAGGACGTGATGGTAGATTATCTCTCATGAATACGCCTCGGAAATGTGGTAAATATTTGTTGGCAACCTTAGTTATATCATAATTTGTAAGTGCCCGATTTGGTAGATTTAATTTCTGTTGTAAGGTTTTAGATAAAGGCCTAAACCTTTTCCATACGGTTTCAGGTAGAGTCCTTGCCCAACCTTCTGTCCTTCCATAACCATATTGTGTCTTTTTTGTTCTTGAAGAGTTTTTTTCGCTTGATCTATGTCTTTTACTGTTCTCACTATGGTTGCTGCACCTCCAGCCAATGAACCTAACGCCGACAGGCCTGCAAGTATTGGAATTAGCGGTAGTACGCCTCCTACCCATGGTTTCTTCCTCAATGGAATAACTCTTGGTGCTTTAATATGATTATTTGGTTTTGTTTTTAGGTAATCTTTAGCTTTTTTCAAAGCACATTTAACCGATTTCAACACATCACCGCTATTATTCTTTTTTCCAACTGCTGCTGCTTTTAATAATTGATTAAATGAAGGACGATGTCGCCGTTTGCCAGCTCCATATTTAACTTTAGCTTTCATTATATTTCCCACCAACAATGCACTGGTTTTCTCTGCGAGCGAAGAATCTTTAGCTAGGAGTCTTTTCCAAGCTTCTTGTTCCAATATTTGATCGGCTTTATGTCTTGCTTCTAAATTTTTATGTTGTGAATATGCAATATCATGAGCTTTACAAGCATCATCTAATGGATTTATACCACTTTGATTTATTCTTTGTTGTAATTTAGTTCCAGGGCCGCAAAATCTATAACCAGGGAGATGTAATTCAAAAGGAAGTTTATTGATTGCAGAGTCGATAACACCTCTTCCAACTACTCTAGCCATACTGACACTTGTCAGCATTTCATCATCTAATTGTAGATTGAATTTGGACCAACTATCCCTCACTCCCCACTGGCGGTATCTTACTGAACTAGTTGATCACCAAATCATTTTTTTAATCAGTCTGATTGAAAACATTATACAATAAACATGAGTGACGCTCTTCATTATTCCACATCTCTTTTACAGTTTAAAAGAAGTTTCAAACTGTTAGTGGGGCTAACAAAACACAATGGTGATAATTATAACGTTGTGGTGCAAGTAGTAAAGAGACGTGTTGGAATCAATTTAGCACTCGTTCATTGGTATCATCTACAGCAGAAATTTGGTGAGATCGTTTCATATTTTGGGAGGACGAAAAATATAAATGCAGTTGTGACGATGCTTATGGAAGATAGCACCCTCTCCATGTATCTTACCCATAAAAAGGGAAAAGTGTTAACACTTAAGGAAACAATAACAACAACAACACCAGATGTGATAATTAAAGAAATATATTTAAATAAAAACCAAATAATGTCAATTATACATAATGCTTGGATAATTAACAATTATTTACATAACTTAATGTTAATAATAACATTGGAAAATACTATGTATTTTACAGATGATGTACATAATACTGAAAATGATAATTGTGTTGATACAGATATTAACAAACACAATAATGTATTACATGAAATACAACAATAAATGCTTTTTTTCACTATACCAAGTCTTGTTTTTTGATCCATCCTTTACTGTTCATTCCTAAATACTTTACCAACACTTTATCATGTTTTCTTTGCAGTATTTTTTCAATTAAATAGACTTTATCATGTTTGACAGGAGATAATTCTTCACGATACCTTTTACCTTGAATAATTTGGTTATTTTCATCTTGTAAAGTGTAAGTAGTTGATTCTGTATTATGCACACTATAAATGTAGAAAATTTCCGTAGACCAATTAGCAGTATAGCCTTTGGCAAATACATTTTTAATCTTCGATATCCTAACAGCTGTGCCAACATTTAGAGTTTTCTTGCTGCTGCTGCTCTTTTGTTTTAATAAAATATTTTTCAATATACTTTTTTCATTTCCTTTATTAACTTCAACTGGTTTCATTTTAATTGCAGAGTGAATTGTATTATTGTATTCATCGACAATTGATGGTAATATATTTAAATATTTATACGAACCATTGTAATGAAACTGTTTATAAATTATACCAATTAATGATCTATTGAATCGTTCCACTATTGATGCTTTAATCAATGAATAAGTACTATAATGATTTATGTTATGTTTTTTCATAAGCTGTTGAAATTTGGAATTATAAAATTCTAAACCCCTATCGGATTGAATATTTTTAGGCACTCTTCCAGATTGTTGGAATATCTTGTTCATAGCATTGGTAACATCATTAGCATTTTTTGTCTTCACTGGTACAGCCCAAGCATATTTGGAAAAACAATCAATTACGGTTAAAATGAAAGTATTGTTTTTATTATACTTTGCATACTGCTTAACATGTAGTAAATCGATTTGCCATAAGTCATCAATTCCTTTTAGTACAGTTTTTCTCCTTTTAAATCGAATTCTAGCAGGTGCCATTAACTCATCAACTATTTCCTTTTTTATCGTAGACATGTTTTCATGGATACTGAAGAAGGTCTCTAAGCATTTGTATTGTCACATTCATATGTTCAGGCCATTCACTTATTCTATTTCTAATCGTAGCAAATATCTGATGCAAAAGGTTCCTTTCATTTTCCACTCTTTTACTGTCAAAATCGTTGATGTATTCTTGAAGATATGATTTAGTGACGATATCTTCTTTAAGAATAAACTTTTCCAAATATTCTTTATTCACGTCTAATCCTTTTTTAGGCGTATTAACTCCTGTTATTGTTTTATGTTTGAACTCTACATATATATCATTGTCAATATTATAAATATCATACAAATCTTGATGATGATGTATTTCTGAAGATCTTCCAAATTTATCGATGGACATGCCCTCTATTTGCACTGTTCCACTTAACTGATGTAACCATCTTCCTTCAGCTCACTTATAATTGAAATTATTTCATTTCCTAAACTATTATTTCCGCTTTGTTCCGAGGCTAGACATAATTTTAATCTGTCCACCAATTCATTAGGATCGTTGTAGTATTCGTCATCATTTTTCAGGAATCCATAGCCTTTTATGCTAGGTGTTACTGAGAATGGAAACAATTTTGATATGATTAAATTATATTTTATCCCTCGATTAGCATTAATTGGTTTCTCTTCACTATAATGTCTTCTATGAGCGTTTGATAATAACAGAATTTCTTTGTATGATTTTAAATCGCCATCGTTATAATGTTTGGGGTTTGTTTTAAACAGTAATTCATATAAATCATTATTAGTATTTATGGAAATTTCGAGAGTCTAGTTTGAGCTGTGATATAGTGAACATCGTGTCCTATAAATAACTTGTTAAAAAGTGGTTTGTACTTCATTTTTTGTGCTGAAAATTTGCAAAAATATTTTCCAAGCTTTAGTGACTGTGTATGTGAAGTTCTAGAAAAATCTAACGAGTAGAATTAATGCAATGAGATAAAAAAGAAATAAAACTGAATTAAATGTGAGTACTAGTTGATTAAACAGTAGTATTATAGTGCAAAACATTCTAAAGGTCGTGCTTATAGTGATAGTGAGTTGCTACATCTACATCATAGAATATTTCTTACAGTTATTAATTATAACAAAATTACTTTTAATTAAAAATAAAAATATGGGTTCAGAATTGATTGAACATTTAAACAAATTATATTGTGAAATAAAAAACGATATTGCAGATAGTCGTTCTAAAACTGTCACTGAAATAAAAGAATGTATTGGTAGTTTAGATAACAAAGTGAAAACAATTGAAACAAAAATCAGCTATTTGGATCGTGAGTTGAGAAAAAGAAATGTAGTAATTTTTGGGATCTCGGAAGAATTTTCAGACTACTGGGAGCTGGAAAAATTTGTCTGTAACTTCCTATTAGAAAAACTGACTGTAAATATTGAAGTAAGAGATATAGATTTTGTTAGGCGCATAGGTACAAAAATAGAAAACAGAAGTCGCCCTATTCTTGTCGGATTTATCAGTTTTCGTTCGAAACTGATGGTAATACAGAATGCGAACAAACTAAAGGGCAGTAACATATACATCGCACCGGATTTCTCAAAAGGCGTGATTGCAATTCGAAAGAATTTGCAACCACAACTCAATCGAGCCAGACAAGATGGTAAATTTGCTGCTCTTAAACATGATAAACTTATTGTAAGAGATAACATACAACCTTATAATAAAAAACGCCAATTATCAAATTCGCCACCGGTACAATGTGATGCACCCCGGGTGGATGAGTCCATGATAAAGAAAAATAAAATTGGTGAAAATTTACCATTAAAACCAATATTGGGGCAGCATACAACTCAGCCTAGGTCTGAGCCAGTGAGAGAATCATCGAGAGGTAAAATGAAAACATAGCAATCAAATACAAATTGCCTTTCTGTTTTGGCGTACAACATTGGCGGTCTTAAAGGAAAACAGAATGATTTTGAATTTGTTGAGTATGTTAGCCAATTTGATGTGTTTATTCTACTTGAAACTTTCATTGAGGAAAAAGATAATGAACTGCCTTTCGCATTATTTAAAAACTTCAACATTTCGTCTCAGCCAGCTACAAGGAAAGAAATAAAAGGAAGAGCTTCAGGTGGAAGTGTTATTGGTGTTAGGCACGGTAAGAAAGATAAAATTGAATTGTGTAAAATTACAGGTAGATACGTTATTAAAATTAAGTGTAGTCCTGATTTAATCTATGTTTTGCCTGTCTACCTTAATTGTAATCAGTGGGGCGAAGACTTTAATGATTTATGTGATTTTGTAGTAGAAAACAGCAGTAAGAAATTTATTGTAATGGGAGATTTTAATTGCAGAATTAGTAATATGCAAAAAAATTCAACAAAAAACTGCCTGTTTCATGATTCAATACAAATTCATAGCCGAAATTCTAAAGATAGTTATATTAATGCTGAGGGTAAAAAGTTTCTAGAATTCTTAAATGATTTTAATTTAACAGTATTAAACGGGAGAACGAAGGGAGACGTATTTGGAGAGTTTACATTTTTTAGATCGAATGCGAGTTCAGTTATTGATTACAGTTGCGTTAGCCTGGATGCAATTAGCTATATCAATGATTTTAAAGTAGATATACAATGCTTTTCCGAACATATGCCTATAGTAACTAAAGTAAATTTTGATGCGGGAATTAATTGTGATCGGTTACTGCCTCTCTGCCCGAAGTTAAATTGGAATATACAAGAGCAAAAATTTTATAAAAAAAAATTAGATTTTATAATTAACCATATTATTTGTGAAAATCCTGATGTCGATTTAGTATGTAATGTAATTAAAACTGCTGCGGGTTATAATCCTAAACCAAAAACAAATTTTAATTTCAAACAGCAGTGGTATGATAAGGAGTGCCGTGATGCTCGAACCATAACTTTTTTATATCTTAATCGCTTTAGGAAATCAAACAGAGAGGAAGATAAGCTTTTATACTTAGAAAAAAACAGTAAATTTAAAGAGTTATGTACAAAGAAAAAGAGAGAATATAATAAGAATATAATAAAATATAATAAATAAACTTAACAATTCTAAAAATAGTAAAGATTTTTGGGATGCGGTACGTTTACTTAAAAAAAAAAGTTTCGTATGTTCTGAGGTAATAGAGTCTAAGGACTGGGTAAACCATTTTAGAAATATGTTCAATGTGTCATTAACTGGGGGTAGAGTACAATATGCGGAACCATTTATTATAAATGATGATTTAGATAGGCCGTTTACTATTGACGAGCTGCTAAAAGTTGTTGGGAATACAAAAAATAATAAAGCGCCGGGCACGGACAGAATTACATCAGAATTTTTTAAGAATGCATCAGACACCTTTTTGAATTTGCTATTGAATATTTTTAATAAGATTTTTGATACTTCATTAATCCCGAATAGCTTTAGAGATTCCATTATTTTTCCCCTTTTCAAAAAAGGGAACAAAGATATAGTCAGTAATTACAGAGGAATTTCTTTTAATAATTTAATTGGGAAATTATACACGGGATTGCTCCTAGAACGGTTAAGTGTATGGTCCGACAACATTTTAAGTGAATTTCAGAGCGGCTTTAGAAAGAATTTCTCAAGTATAGACAATATTTTTAATCTTGTAAACTTGGTGAAAATTAAATTAAGTACAAAAAGAAATAAGATATATGCTTTTTTTATTGATTTTTCCTGCGCATTT
Source organism: Triatoma infestans (assembly GCA_011037195.1). NCBI lineage: Eukaryota > Metazoa > Arthropoda > Insecta > Hemiptera > Reduviidae > Triatoma > Triatoma infestans. The sequence continues at coordinate 107,430 of JAAEAF010013712.1, forward strand.
GACACGGTGGACAGGCATGCTTTAGTTTACAAACTCACACAGTTGGGAATTTCGACAAAAATATTGAATTCTATAAAAAATTTGATGAGTGAAACTAAGAGTGCAGTTTGGTGTAAACAAGGATTAACGGGGTTTTTTGACACGAAGATGGGTATAAAACAGGGTTGCTTATTGAGCCCTTTACTGTTCTCTTTATTCATAAACGACATTGAAGAACATTTAGAAGGTGGCGGGGTACATATAGGCGATAGAAGGGTGAAAATATTAGCATACGCCGACGATATTGTTATTTTACCCTCGGAACCTCAAATATTGCAGCGTATGATTCTCAGTCTCGTTAAATATGTGAATACGTGGAACCTAAGATTAAATTTAGAGAAGTCCAAAATTATGATTTTTTGTAACGGAGGGAGAAAATCAAAAAAGGAAAAGTGGTTTTACGACAAGCAGGAAATTGAGGTTGTGAACCAATTTAAGTATTTAGGTATCATACTTACACCCAAATTATCATTTCTTGAGAATCATAAAGAAAAGCTGAAAAAGTCAAAGTCCGCTTTAAATTCAGTTTGGAAGCAATTGATGGAGAGTAATTTGGTATTGTTCGAGGCGAAGCTGAGAATATTTTATAGTGCTTGTCGGTCGATTATGTGTTATGGTGCCCAAGTATGGGGGGGAGAATGGCAAGAAGATGTGGAAAAATTATATAGATATTTTATTAAAAAATTATTTAGATTGCCAAACAATACACGCGTCGCATTCATACATACAGAGACGGGAATAGGGCCGACATTACTCTTTACAATGAAACTTCACCATCAGTACATAATTAAGGTGTTGAACATGCCAAATTCCAGATTGCCAAGGATTATTGCGATGGAAATTATTAAACGAGACGTGTCTTGGGTTCGTGCAATAAATAATTATATTTTGAAATTCAATTTGGGAGATACGTTAAACGTTCAAAATATTCACATGTGGGTGGATAAATTACCTTTGGTTAGGGAGACATTAGCAGAGCATTATAAAATGAAGTTTTTAGAGGATTCTAATAGCTCTAGTAGGTATATGTTGGGTAAAGTATTGAGTTATAGTATGGCCACTAATTATTTATACAGTAGCTTACCGTTATCAAGTGTAAGAATTATATTTAAGGTTAGAGGTGAGCTATTGCATCTCGGCTACGCCCCGTTTCAGGTATATAAAGATGAAAATGAATATTCTACATGTCAAGTTTGCCATTCAAATGAAATTGAAGATTTATACCATTTCCTTATTGTATGCAGCAAATATAGAGAAATAAGGCTGCAGTTTTTTAAAAACGAAAATATTGATAAAATTTATATATTGGATCTATTAAATGGGAGTAACTGGAAGTTGTTGGCTAACTACTGTAGAAATGCATTGGACCTTAGAACTAGAATATTGCATTATTAATGTTTCGTTTTTAAAGTAATGTAATGATAGAAATTGTTTTACAAGAAATAGTAATAATGATAATTTAAAAATAATAATAATAATAATAATGGAGGAAAAAAAAAAAAAATTTATTTAGATATTTTTATTATTTCTCAAAGATTTCATTTTTGTTTAAATAGTATTCTCTGTATTTCTTTGTTTTGTTTCTATAATCTTTATAAAGTTTAAATATTAAATATACAATTAGACTCCTCAGACGGCTTCGGCCATTGATTATGTCTTTACATATTTAGAATACAGTCAATTATTAATATTAATTTAATAATAGTAATAATATAGAAATTTATTAATAATTGATACAACTAATGTAAAAAGTGTAAATATATTCAATAAAGACTTACCTACCTACCTATTTATGGAAATTTCTTTATTACCTATTGTCATTTTTCCTCCAGAATGAGTAAATTTTATACCATATAGTAAATCACGTTCTGGTTGCTTTAAATTTATATAAGATTTTACCATTTCATAATTTTCCTCCTCTTCATCATCTTCTAATTCTTCTTCTTGTTTACTTATGCTATCATCCTCGTCTTCTTCTTCTTCTTGTTTAATTATGCTACCATCCTTATAATCATCTATTTTAGGTTTTTTCCTAGCATGTCTACTTATTTCTTCTAAAGGTTCTATAACTGGCTTCAATTGTTTTTTAATCAGACTCTCTTGTTCTTGTTCTTGATGTTTTAAAGCTTTATATTTGCGTTTTAACGATTTAACAGCTTTTACAATATTTCTTGTTGTTTTCACTGCGCGTTCCATCTTGAGACTACGGAGAAATCTAAATGTCCACAATATACATGTCAAAGCTTTTACGATATCTTCCATTATTTAACGGTTTATCCTTATCAATCACTAAAAACCCATATTTATCATCCCAACACAGACTGCATAGCTCTCTAAATTTGTTCCAACTCATATCCACGATAACATCATCATCATAAATGTGATTCAAGTTTAAATCATCCATTTTAAAGGCGATGATTACATTTGTATTATCGCGCAGCATATGTTTCTTGGCGTATGCATAGGTTTGTATTAGGTAGAATGTATCCACATTTTGATGTCTACCTCTGGTGAAGAATTCACTAATCACATTTTGACTATCTAAACCACAATCATCAAACACTATTACAGAATTAGGTTGAACATCTTGTGGACTAATTATATCATCCATATCACTATATCTATAATAACCAATTTTGGGAACATGTTTCATCACTTGACTTAAATATTCATATTTTGGTTGATTTAGTGATTTACTATAAATGTATAAATTTTTAAAACGTAAGCCATTCTTTTGAATAAGTAAGGTTAATAACAAATTGGTTTTGCCACAATTACTTGGTCCGCATATTAAACAACGAATGATGTTGGGGAAAAGTGCACTATGTCTAAATAAACTTCTTTTTTCCAGGTTTGAATCATTATTTAGAACGGGTAAAACTAGACGCTGTTTCTTCAATTTCATCATCACATGCGCATGCACGTACTAAACCATATTTCTAGAGGGGGTGTATATATAAATGCAAGGAAACATACTAATAGGATTTAGTTCACATTCATACACTGTATGTGTGCCACCGCCATCATCATCATGCATCCTCTAATAATTGACTTGCAGGGATATCAAAAAAGGAAAAGTTTTGATGATGATGATACGTTTATTGTTCGTGAGATGGCCATTGCTGACACAAACTTAAGCATCTTGGGATGTTGGATGTTTAAATTGCCCGACAATGCTAACAACTTATCCAGTGCTCCTAACCGATGGTTAATGAACAATCTTCATGGAATTGCACAAGATGATGGTGATTTAGATTACGAACAGTTGGACCCCATTTTACAGAGGTGCACTTTAGGTTATACGTATTTGTTTTCTAAAGGATTGGAAAAGTGTTTATTTTTAGAAAAGAAACTGAATAAACCTGTATATGATTTACAAGATTTTGGGTGTCCCCCAATAAAAACATTGCCCACAGTAAATCATTTTAAGTGTAATTTTCATAATAATACTAAGTATATTTGTTCACTTCAATATGTGTACAGATTGGCCTCTTGGGCAAACATTAACAAATTTAAATTAGATCTTTACAACTCTCAAGCTAGACTAAATACTTTTACTAGATGTAATAATTACAACTGTGTAAGTAGAGATGTGTTAGCTTTTAATGGATTTGTTTATATTAAGAAAGATACAATAGCATGTGTGTATTGTAATCTTCTATTAGATTTAAATATGGTAACAGATTGTCCTTGTACATAGCATAAAAAGGAAAGCCCATACTGTTATTATATGAAATATATACTTTAACACAAAACTAATGCAACACATCCAACAAGAGATTAGTTGTGTTTGTATTAGCAAGCTGTTACAATATAAAAGAAATGGAGGAGTGGACTTATGTTACATCACACCCTTTCTACCATCAATTTCTACAAGATTTCTCCAAAATTACCTTAGGAAAAGATGGAGACGATGCAGTTAAGTTCATGAGAATATACAATCGTATGAAAGAATTGGAAAATTATTCTAAAGAATATATTGCAAAGAGCAAGCATAAACCTTTCCATTATATAGGTTGTGTTTGGTCAAACCCAAAGTGTAAAGTAGGACCTGACACTTGCATATGTAGCCTTATCGGTCACTCATATTATAATATTATTAGAGACTTGGATGAAATTTACCATTGTAATTTTCTTGATGTAATTATGAAAACAAAACATAATAAATAATTTATATAGAACTGATTTGTAAGATAAACATAAAATAAACAAGTTTTCTTTTTGAAATAATTGTTTTATTATGACTACCTTATTGACAACAGAATTAAATACATAAAAATACACAAAGTATTGAATATCAAAAAATATTAAAGTCTTTAGCTAGATATTATAAAATGTTTGCCCCCACGACTTGGAAGCCATCTCGTGGCTCAAAAACAATATTACAGTCCTTAAAATGTTTCAAGCTAAATATTATAAAAACTTAGCCCTAGTCTTGTATGCCATCTCACTGCTCAAAAACAATGTTAAAGTCCTTAGAATGTGTTTAGCTAAAATATAAGTGTAAACAGACAAAATATCAAAAAATATTAAGTGTTTTTAGCTAAATATTATAAAACTTAGCCCTAGTCTTGTATGACCTCTCGCGCGCTCAAAAACATTATTAAAGTCCTTAGAATGTGTTTAGTTTAAATATTATAAGTGTAAACATGACCAAATATCAAAAAATATTAAAGTCCATTAGCTAAATATTTAAATAGTAGCGCCTCGACTTGGATGAAGTTCACGGCTCAAAAACATTATTAAGATTAAAGTCCTGAAATGTTTTTCAAGCTAAATTTACACATCTTAGCCGCATGCCGTGCCATCTCCCGGCCTCAAAAAAAATTTTTTTTTTTTTTCCCTGACAAATTTCGACTTATATGTTCAAGCTAATATTATAAACATAGCCGCAGGTCATGCATGCCCATCTCGCGGCTAACAAATATTTTTTTTACCTTAGACTGTTTTCAAGCTAGATTTTTCAAAACGTAGCCGCATGCCTCGCATGCCATCCCGCGGCTCAAAAATATTTTTTTTCCCTGGTTAAAAACCAGATGGGGGGTCTCATCGTAATTTTGTAGCCGCGCGCCAGACCCCTGCCTTCGGGCGTAAATTCATAAGTGCCTGGGGCTAAAAAAAAATGGACCTAGAACCGGTAAATAATATCTACTGTTAGGTCGCGGCCCCTTTAAGGGATTAACTTTGCCTCGCTATTTCAAAATTGGTACTTCATAGCCCGCATATTTCCCACGCCTTCCCGCCTTTTAG
>JAAEAF010013713.1:0-21323 GCA_011037195.1 Triatoma infestans
ATAACTCTTGGTGCTTTAATATTATTTGGTTTTGTTTTTAGGTAATCTTTAGCTTTTTTCAAAGCATATTTAACCGATTTCAACACATCACCGCTATTATTCTTTTTTCCAACTGCTGCTCCTTTTAATAATTGATTAAATGAAGGACGATGTCGCTTTTGGCCAGCTCCATATTTAACTTTAGCTTTCATTATATTTCCCACCAACAATGCACTGGTTTTCTCTGCGAGCGAAGAATCTTTAGCTAGGAGTCTTTTCCAAGCTTCTTGTTCCAATATTTGATCGGCTTTATGTCTTGCTTCTAAATTTTTATGTTTTGAATATGCAATATCATGAGCTTTACAAGCATCATCTAATGGATTTATACCACTTTGATTTATTCTTTGTTGTAATTTAGTTCCAGGGCCGCAAAATCTATAACCAGGGAGATGTAATTCAAAAGGAAGTTTATTGATTGCAGGGTCGATAACACCTCTTCCAACTACTCTAGCCATACTGACACTTGTCAGCATTTCATCATCTAATTGTAGATTGAATTTAGACCAACTATCCCTCACTGGCGGTATCTTACTGAACTAGTTGATCACCAAATCATTTTTTTAATCAGTCTGATTGAAAACATTATACAATAAACATGAGTGACGCTCTTCATTATTCCACATCTCTTTTACAGTTTAAAAGAAGTTTCAAACTGTTAGTGGGGCTAACAAAACACAATGGTGATAATTATAACGTTGTGGTGCAAGTAGTAAAGAGACGTGTTGGAATCAATTTAGCACTCGTTCATTGGTATCATCTACAGCAGAAATTTGGTGAGATCGTTTCATATTTTGGGAGGACGAAAAATATAAATGCAGTTGTGACGATGCTTATGGAAGATAGCACCCTCTCCATGTATCTTACCCATAAAAAGGGAAAAGTGTTAACACTTAAGGAAACAATAACAACAACAACACCAGATGTGATAATTAAAGAAATATATTTAAATAAAAACCAAAAACCAAATAATGTCAATTATACATAATGCTTGGACAATTAACAATTATTTACATAACTTAATGTTAATAATAACATTGGAAAATACTATGTATTTTACAGATGAAGTACATAATACTGAAAATGATAATTGTGTTGATACAGATATTAACAAATACAATAATGTATTACATGAAATACAACAATAAATGTTTTTTTTTTTCACTATACCAAGTCTTGTTTTTTGATCCATCCTTTACTGTTCATTCCTAAATACTTTACCAACACTTTATCATGTTTTCTTTGCAGTATTTTTTCAATTAAATAGACTTTATCATGTTTGACAGGAGATAATTCTTCACGATACCATTTACCTTGAATAATTTGGTTATTTTCATCTTGTAAAGTGTAAGTAGTTGGTTTTGTATTATGCACACTATAAATGTAGAAAATTTCCGTAGACCAATTAGCAGTATAGCCTTTGGCAAATACATTTTTAATCTTCGATATCCTAACAGCTGTGCCAACATTTAGAGTTTTCTTGCTGCTGCTGCTCTTTTGTTTTAATAAAATATTTTTCAATATACTTTTTTCATTTCCTTTATTAACTTCAACTGGTTTCATTTTAATTGCAGAGTGAATTGTATTATTGTATTCATCGACAATTGATGGTAATATATTTAAATATTTATACGAACCATTGTAATGAAACTGTTTATAAATTCTACCAATTAATGATCTATTGAATCGTTCCACTATTGATGCTTTTATAGATGAATAAGTACTATAATGATTTATGTTATGTTTTTTCATAAGCTGTTGAAATTTGGAATTATAAAATTCTAAACCCCTATCGGATTGAATATTTTTAGGCACTCTTCCAGATTGTTGGAATATCTTGTTCATAGCATTGGTAACATCATTAGCATTTTTTGTCTTCACTGGTACAGCCCAAGCATATTTGGAAAAACAATCAATTACAGTTAAAATGAAAGTATTGTTTTTATTATACTTTGCATACTGCTTAACATGTAGTAAATCGATTTGCCATAAGTCATCAATTCCTTTTAGTACAGTTTTCCTCCTTTTAAATCGAATTCTAGCAGGTGCCATTAACTCATCAACTATTTCCTTTTTTATCGTAGACATGTTTTCATGGATACTGAAGAAGGTCTCTAAGCATTTGTATTGTCACATTCATATGTTCAGGCCATTCACTTATTCTATTTCTAATCGTAGCAAATATCTGATGCAAAAGGTTCCTTATATTTCCACTCTTTTACTGTCATAATCGTTGATGTATTCTTGAAGATATGATTTAGTGACGATATCTTCTTTAAGAATAAACTTTTCCAAATATTCTTTATTCACAACGTCTAATCCTTTTTTAGGCGTATTAACTCCTGTTATTGTTTTATGTTTGAAGTCTACATATGTATCATTGCCAATATTATAAATATCATAGAAATCTTGATGATGATGTATTTCTGAAGATCTTCCAAATTTATCGATGGACATGTCCTCTATTTGCACTGTTCCACTTAACTGATGTAACCATCTTCCTTCAGCTCACTTATAATTGAAATTATTTCATTTCCTAAACTATTATTTCCACTTTGTTCCGAGGCTAGACATAATTTTAATCTGTCCACCAATTCATTAGGATCGTTGTAGTATTCGTAGACTACATCATCATTTTTCATGAATCCATAGCCTTTTTTGCTAGGTGTTACTGAGAATGGAAACAATTTTGATAAGATTAAATTATATTTTATCCCTCGATTAGCATTAATTGGTTTCTCTTCACTATAATGTCTTCTATGAGCGTTTGATAATAACAGAATTTCTTTGTATGATTTTAAATCGCCATCGTTATAATGTTTGGGGTTTGTTTTAAACAGTAATTCATATAAATCATTATTAGTATTTATGGAAATTTCGAGAGTCTAGTTTGAGCTGTGATATAGTGAACATCGTGTCCTATAAATAACTTGTTAAAAAGTGGTTTGTACTTCATTTTTTGTGCTGAAAATTTGCAAAAATATTTTCCAAGCTTTAGTGACTGTGTATGTGAAGTTCTAGAAAAATCTAACGAGTAGAATTAATGCAATGAGATAAAAAAGAAATAAAACTGAATTAAATGTGAGTACTAGTTGATTAAACAGTAGTATTATAGTGCAAAACATTCTAAAGGTCGTGCTTATAGTGATAGTGAGTTGCTACATCTACATCATAGAATATTTCTTACAGTTATTAATTATAACAAAATTACTTTTAATTAAAAATAAAAATATGGGTTCAGAATTGATTGAACATTTAAACAAATTATATTGTGAAATAAAAAACGATATTGAAGATAGTCGTTCTAAACTGTCACTGAAATAAAAGAATGTATTGGTAGTTTAGATAACAAAGTGAAAACAATTGAAACAAAAATCAGCTATTTGGATCGTGAGTTGAGAAAAAGAAATGTAGTAATTTTTGGGATCTCGGAAGAATTTTCAGACTACTGGGAGCTGGAAAAATTTGTCTGTAACTTCCTATTAGAAAAACTGACTGTAAATATTGAAGTAAGAGATATAGATTTTGTTAGGCGCATAGGTACAAAAATAGAAAACAGAAGTCGCCCTATTCTTGTCGGATTTATCAGTTTTCGTTCGAAACTGATGGTAATACAGAATGCGAACAAACTAAAGGGCAGTAACATATACATCGCACCGGATTTCTCAAAAGGCGTGATTGCAATTCGAAAGAATTTGCAACCACAACTCAATCGAGCCAGACAAGATGGTAAATTTGCTGCTCTTAAACATGATAAACTTATTGTAAGAGATAACATACAACCTTATAATAAAAAACGCCAATTATCAAATTCGCCACCGGTACAATGTGATGCACCCCGGGTGGATGAGTCCATGATAAAGAAAAATAAAATTGGTGAAAATTTACCATTAAAACCAATATTGGGGCAGCATACAACTCAGCCTAGGTCTGAGCCAGTGAGAGAATCATCGAGAGGTAAAATGAAAACATAGCAATCAAATACAAATTGCCTTTCTGTTTTGGCGTACAACATTGGCGGTCTAAAAGGAAAACAGAATGATTTTGAATTTGTTGAGTATGTTAGCCAATTTGATGTGTTTATTCTACTTGAAACTTTCATTGAGGAAAAAGATAATGAACTGCCTTTCGCATTATTTAAAAACTTCAACATTTCGTCTCAGCCAGCTACAAGGAAAGAAATAAAAGGAAGAGCTTCAGGTGGAAGTGTTATTGGTGTTAGGCACGGTAAGAAAGATAAAATTGAATTGTGTAAAATTACAGGTAGATACGTTATTAAAATTAAGTGTAGTCCTGATTTAATCTATGTTTTGCCTGTCTACCTTAATTGTAATCAGTGGGGCGAAGACTTTAATGATTTATGTGATTTTGTAGTAGAAAACAGCAGTAAGAAATTTATTGTAATGGGAGATTTTAATTGCAGAATTAGTAATATGCAAAAAAATTCAACAAAAAACTGCCTGTTTCATGATTCAATACAAATTCATAGCCGAAATTCTAAAGATAGTTATATTAATGCTGAGGGTAAAAAGTTTCTAGAATTCTTAAATGATTTTAATTTAACAGTATTAAACGGGAGAACGAAGGGAGACGTATTTGGAGAGTTTACATTTTTTAGATCGAATGCGAGTTCAGTTATTGATTACAGTTGCGTTAGCCTGGATGCAATTAGCTATATCAATGATTTTAAAGTAGATATACAATGCTTTTCCGAACATATGCCTATAGTAACTAAAGTAAATTTTGATGCGGGAATTAATTGTGATCGGTTACTGCCTCTCTGCCCGAAGTTAAATTGGAATATACAAGAGCAAAAATTTTATAAAAAAAAATTAGATTTTATAATTAACCATATTATTTGTGAAAATCCTGATGTCGATTTAGTATGTAATGTAATTAAAACTGCTGCGGGTTATAATCCTAAACCAAAAACAAATTTTAATTTCAAACAGCAGTGGTATGATAAGGAGTGCCGTGATGCTCGAACCATAACTTTTTTATATCTTAATCGCTTTAGGAAATCAAACAGAGAGGAAGATAAGCTTTTATACTTAGAAAAAAACAGTAAATTTAAAGAGTTATGTACAAAGAAAAAGAGAGAATATAATAATAATATAATAAATAAACTTAACAATTCTAAAAATAGTAAAGATTTTTGGGATGCGGTACGTTTACTTAAAAAAAAAAGTTTCGTATGTTCTGAGGTAATAGAGTCTAAGGACTGGGTAAACCATTTTAGAAATATGTTCAATGTGTCATTAACTGGGGGTAGAGTACAATATGCGGAACCATTTATTATAAATGATGATTTAGATAGGCCGTTTACTATTGACGAGCTGCTAAAAGTTGTTGGGAATACAAAAAATAATAAAGCGCCTGGCACGGACAGAATTACAGCAGAATTTTTTAAGAATGCATCAGACACCTTTTTGAATTTGCTATTGAATATTTTTAATAAGATTTTTGATACTTCATTAATCCCGAATAGCTTTAGAGATTCCATTATTTTTCCCCTTTTCAAAAAAGGGAACAAAGATATAGTCAGTAATTACAGAGGAATTTCTTTTAATAATTTAATTGGGAAATTATACACGGGATTGCTCCTAGAACGGTTAAGTGTATGGTCCGACAACATTTTAAGTGAATTTCAGAGCGGCTTTAGAAAGAATTTCTCAAGTATAGACAATATTTTTAATCTTGTAAACTTGGTGAAAATTAAATTAAGTACAAAAAGAAATAAGATATATGCTTTTTTTATTGATTTTTCCTGCGCATTTGACACGGTGGACAGGCATGCTTTAGTTTACAAACTCACACAGTTGGGAATTTCGACAAAAATATTGAATTCTATAAAAAATTTGATGAGTGAAACTAAGAGTGCAGTTTGGTGTAAACAAGGATTAACGGGGTTTTTTGACACGAAGATGGGTATAAAACAGGGTTGCTTATTGAGCCCTTTACTGTTCTCTTTATTCATAAACGACATTGAAGAACATTTAGAAGGTGGCGGGGTACATATAGGCGATAGAAGGGTGAAAATATTAGCATACGCCGACGATATTGTTATTTTAGCCTCGGAACCTCAAACATTGCAGCGTATGATTCTCAGTCTCGTTAAATATGTGAATACGTGGAACCTAAGATTAAATTTAGAGAAGTCCAAAATTATGATTTTTTGTAACGGAGGGAGAAAATCAAAAAAGGAAAAGTGGTTTTACGACAAGCAGGAAATTGAGGTTGTGAACCAATTTAAGTATTTAGGTATCATACTTACACCCAAATTATCATTTCTTGAGAATCATAAAGAAAAGCTGAAAAAGTCAAAGTCCGCTTTAAATTCAGTTTGGAAGCAATTGATGGAGAGTAATTTGGTATTGTTCGAGGCGAAGCTGAGAATATTTTATAGTGCTTGTCGGTCGATTGTGTTATGGTGCCCAAGTATGGGGGGGAGAATGGCAAGAAGATGTGGAAAAATTATATAGATATTTTATTAAAAAATTATTTAGATTGCCAAACAATACACGCGTCGCATTCATACATACAGAGACGGGAATAGGGCCGACATTACTCTTTACAATGAAACTTCACCATCAGTACATAATTAAGGTGTTGAACATGCCAAATTCCAGACTGCCAAGGATTATTGCGATGGAAATTATTAAACGAGACGTGTCTTGGGTTCGTGCAATAAATAATTATATTTTGAAATTCAATTTGGGAGATACGTTAAACGTTCAAAATATTCACATGTGGGTGGATAAATTACCTTTGGTTAGGGAGACATTAGCAGAGCATTATAAAATGAAGTTTTTAGAGGATTCTAATAGCTCTAGTAGGTATATGTTGGGTAAAGAATTGAGTTATAGTATGGCCACTAATTATTTATACAGTAGCTTACCGTTATCAAGTGTAAGAATTATATTTAAAGTTAGAGGTGAGCTATTGCATCTCGGCTACGCCCCGTTTCAAGTATATAAAGATGAAAATGAATATTCTACATGTCAAGTTTGCCATTCAAATGAAATTGAAGATTTATACCATCTTCCTTGTGGTATGTAGCAAATATAGAGAAATAAGGCTGCAGTTTTTTAAAAACGAAAATATTGATAAAATTTATATATTGGATCTATTAAATGGGAGTAACTGGAAGTTGTTGGCTAACTACTGTAGAAATGCATTGGACCTTAGAACTAGAATATTGCATTATTAATGTTTCGTTTTTAAAGTAATGTAATGATAGAAATTGTTTTACAAGAAATAGTAATAATGATAATTTAAAAATAATAATAATAATAATAATGGAGGAAAAAAAAAAAAAATTTATTTAGATATTTTTATTATTTCTCAAAGATTTCATTTTTGTTTAAATAGTATTCTCTGTATTTCTTTGTTTTGTTTCTATAATCTTTATAAAGTTTAAATATTAAATATACAATTAGACTCCTCAGACGGCTTCGGCCATTGATTATGTCTTTACATATTTAGAATACAGTCAATTATTAATATTAATTTAATAATAGTAATAATATAGAAATTTATTAATAATTGATACAACTAATGTAAAAAGTGTAAATATATTCAATAAAGACTTACCTACCTACCTATTTATGGAAATTTCTTTATTACCTATTGTCATTTTTCCTCCAGAATGAGTAAATTTTATACCATATTGTAAATCACGTTCTGGTTGCTTTAAATTTATATAAGATTTTACCATTTCATAATTTTCCTCCTCTTCATCATCTTCTAATTCTTCTTCTTGTTTACTTATGCTACCATCCTCGCCTTCTTCTTGTTTAATTATGCTACCATCCTTATAATCATCTATTTTAGGTTTTTTCCTAGCACGTCTACTTATTTCTTCTAAAGGTTCTATAACTGGCTTCAATTGTTTTTTAATCAGGCTCTCTTGTTCTTGTTCTTGATGTTTTATAGCTTTATATTTGCGTTTTAACGATTTAACAGCTTTTACAATATTTCTTGTTGTTTTCACTGCGCGTTCATCTTGAGACTACGGAGAAATCTAAATGTCCACAATATACATGTCAAAGCTTTTACGATATCTTCCATTATTTAACGGTTTATCCTTATCAATCACTAAAAACCCATATTTATCATCCCAACACAGACTGCATAGCTCTCTAAATTTGTTCCAACTCATATCCACGTTAACATGATCATCATAAATGTGTTTCAAGTTTAAATCATCCATTTTAATGGCGATGATTACATTTGTATTATCGCGCAGCATATGTTTCTTGGCGTATGCATAGGTTTGTATTAGGTAGAATGTATCCACATTTTGATGTCTACCTCTGGTGAAGAATTCACTAATCACATTTTGACTATCTAAACCACAATCATCAAACACTATTACAGAATTAGGTTTAACATCTTGTGGACTAATTATATCATCCATTCACTATATCTATAATAACCAATTTTGGGAACATGTTTCATCACTTGACTTAAATATTCATATTTTGGTTGATTTAGTGATTTACTATAAATGTATAAATTTTTAAAACGTAAGCCATTCTTTTGAATAAGTAAGGTTAATAACAAATTGGTTTTGCCACAATTACTTGGTCCACATATTAAACAACGAATGATGTTGGGGAAAAGTGCACTATGTCTAAATAAACTTCTTTTTTCCAGGTTTGAATCATTATTTAGAACGGGTAAAACTAGACGCTGTTTCTTCAATTCCATCATCACATGCGCATGCACGTACTAAACCATATTTCTAGAGGGGTGTATATATAAATGCAAGGAAACAAACTAATAGGATTTAGTTCACATTCATACACGGTATGTGTGCCACCGCCATCATCATCATGCATCCTCTAATAATTGACTTGCAGGGATATCAAAAAAGGAAAAGTTTTGATGATGATGATACGTTTATTGTTCGTGAGATGGCCATTGCTGACACAAACTTAAGCATCTTGGGATGTTGGATGTTTAAATTGCCCGACAATGCTAACAACTTATCCAGTGCTCCTAACCGATGGTTAATGAACAATCTTCATGGAATTGCACAAGATGATGGTGATTTAGATTACGAACAGTTGGACCCCATTTTACAGAGGTGCACTTTAGGTTGTACGTATTTGTTTTCTAAAGGATTGGAAAAGTGTTTATTTTTAGAAAAGAAACTGAATAAACCTGTATATGATTTACAAGATTTTGGGTGTCCCCAATAAAAACATTGCCCACAGTAAATCATTTTAAGTGTAATTTTCATAATAATACTAAGTATATTTGTTCACTTCAATATGTGTATAGATTGGCCTCTTGGGCAAACATTAACAAATTTAAATTAGATCTTTACAACTCTCAAGCTAGACTAAATACTTTTACTAGATGTAATAATTACAACTGTGTAAGTAGAGATGTGTTAGCTTTTAATGGATTTGTTTATATTAAGAAAGATACAATAGCATTTGTGTATTGTAATCTTCTATTAGATTTAAATATGGTAACAGATTGTCCTTGTACATAGCATAAAAAGGAAAGCCCATACTGTTATTATATGAAATATATACTTTAACACAAAACTAATGCAACACATCCAACAAGAGATTAGTTGTGTTTGTATTAGCAAGCTGTTACAATATAAAAGAAATGGAGGAGTGGACTTATGTTACATCACACCCTTTCTACCATCAATTGCTACAAGATTTCTCCAAAATTACCTTAGGAAAAGATGGAGACGATGCAGTTAAGTTCATGAGAATATACAATCGTATGAAAGAATTGGAAAATTATTCTAAAGAATATATTAGAAAAAGCAAGCATAAACCTTTCCATTATATAGGTTGTGTTTGGTCAAACCCAAAGTGTAAAGTAGGACCTGACACTTGCATATGTAGCCTTATCGGCCACTCATATTATAATATTATTAGAGACTTGGATGAAATTTACCATTGTAATTATGAAAACAAAACATAATAAATAATTTATATAGAACTGATTTGTAAGATAAACATAAAATAAACAAGTTTTCTTTTTGAAATAATTGTTTTATTATGACTACCTTATTGACAACAGAATTAAATACATAAAAATACACAAAGTATTGAATATAAAAAAATATTAAAGTCTTTAGCTAGATATTATAAAATGTTTGCCCCCACGACTTGGAAGCCATCTCGCAGCTCAAAAACAATATTACAGTCCTTAAAATGTTTCAAGCTAAATATAAAAACTTTAGCCTAGTCTTGTATTGCCATCCTCACGCGTCCAAAAACATTATTAAAAAGTCCTTAGAATGTGTTAGCTAAAATATTATAAAGTGTAAACATGAACCCAAAATATCACAAAAATATTAAAGTGTTTAGCTAATATTATAAAAACTTAGCCTAGTCTGTTGGCCATCTCGCGGCTCAAAAAAGTTATTAAAGTCCTTAGAATGGTTTAGTTACTATTATAAGTGCGAAACATGAACCAAATATCAACAAAATATTAAAGTCGTATTAGCTAAATATTATAAAACATAGCCGCATGTCGTGTATATCATCTCCCGGCTCAAAAACAATATTACAGTCCTTAGAATGTTTCTAGCTAAATATTATAAAACATAGCCATATGCCTCGCATGCCATCTTCCGGCTCAAAAAAAATTTTTTTTCCCTGACAAATTTCGACCTTATATTTTCAAGCTAAATATTATAAAACATAGCCGCAGGTCAGGCATGCCCATCTCGCGGCTAACAAATATTCTTTTTACCTTAGATTGTTTTCAAGCTAGATTTTTCAAAACGTAGCCGCATGCCTTGCATGCCATCCCGCGGCTCAAAAATATTTTTTTTCCTTGGTTAAAATTCAGATGGGGGTCTCATCGTAATTTTGTAGCCGCGCGCCAGACCCCTGCCTTCGGGCGTAAATTCATAAGTGCCTGGGGCTAAAAAAAAAATGGACCTAGAACCGGTCAAATAAGTATCTACTGTTAGGTCGCGGCACCTTTGAGGGATTAACTTTGCCTCGCTATTTCAAAATTGTTACTCCATCGCCCGCATATTTCCCACGCCTTCCCGCCTTTTACCTCTCTCTCTCTCGTGGTGGGATGGCGGCGCCTTTTATCTCTCCTGTTCGCGCCTAACGTTTATTTCCCCACACTCTTAAACCCTTCTTATTTCTCAAAATTCACTTCACTTACCGTCTAGCTCTCGCCAACACAAGTTCGTGTTCTACCGCTCCTTCTTCTGTGACGAGTTCTGTACGCATCTCTGTGTTTAACACTTATATATTTCGCCTTTTGCATTTCGCCTTGCAATTGGTTATACGCGCCTTGTGAATTGTCTGGCATTTTATTCGCGCCTTCGCCGTGCGTCTCCACTCCGCATCATCAACCTACGAGATTCTGCCTTCCGCGCCCAGGTTGTTGCGCCATCATTCGCCGATTATACAGCAATAATCAACACCGCTGTCAAACACTCTTATCTCTCTTCTTCTACGCCCCCCCTCCTTATCTCCTTATTCCTCTACCCCCTCACTCCTCCACACATCCACACACATACACGCCACATCTTCCTTGACCGTTCACCTATCGCCTCAGCTTCGCCGCTTGCGCATTCAGCATCACCACTCTCAAGGTAAGTCGAAGCTTCTTCCTTTGCATCTCCTTTTTTATTTAATTTTATTTATTGTTTATTTTTTTTTTATTTCACTTCCTGGCGCACGTACGCCACCTCGCCTTGGGTGTCTGCCGCGCAGACAATTATTATTATTATTATTATTATTTTACGCAATCTCTAATCGAAGAACATGAAACATTAATTATAAAGTATAAAAAGAAATAAATAATCACACATTTTTCTTGCTTCCTTGTAGATAAAGTGTGTCGCACACTCAAAGGATCAGCACATTTTCTCGAAATCTATAAATGAAATTTGGCAAAATAATTAGTTCTGCCCCTAAAACTTTCAAGAGGCATCCAAAAATACATTTAAATAAATAAGTAAATAAATCGAAGCTAACTTTTAACTTTATCATACTGCTGCGACCTTACTTCATGAATTATTGCGATTGTATCAAATTTGGTTTGCGAATGAATTATTGCGATTGTGTTAGCAGGAGCCGAAATTGAGTTTGCACCGGAAATAAGGTTTTGAGCTGCCCCGAGTAAAAAAAAAACCTAAACCGGAAATGGGACATTCCTGAATAATTTTTTTCAGTTTTTGCAATTTTGTCAGAAGTGCTACCAAAATTTTCTTTAAACTTCGTATACTGTCTACACACATAAATACCCAACGCTTTTATTTGGAAATTTTTCCCAGGAAAAAGGATTTTTGGAGAGTTCTAGGTGTGCAGCTACATCAAGCTTTTCTCTAAAATGCCATTTCAAGATACTGTCTGGTTCTACCACTTATATATTAATTAAGGCAATATTAAAAAGTATTGTTACAATTAACCGAACTTACAATTAATGCGACTTTCAAAATAGAATGAGGGGGGTTATATCAATTTACTTAAACTTGGAATCTTGCTGAACAGATATAAACCTATCACTTTTATATAAACACTGTTCCGGAAAGTGGATTTTGACAGATTCGGGGAATCTGTGACATAGATTTCAAGTAAGGTTGATAAAGGCCTGGACTGTTAGACTTAGTGTAATATCATTAACTACCTGTGAGAAGACACCTGTACCCCAACCACCATCTAACATGTGCAACTTAATTCCATTTATATGAAAATTTGTCAACTATAATTGTATTAGCTTTCTTCCAAGAGCTGCCGGCTTGGGAACAAAATCACCATCAGTTTGATTTAAAATTATATTAATTAATGAAAAATAACTGCTCTCTGCAATGTACGTAGTTATAAACGACAAATTGTCTTCCAGCTTGGAACTTTTACTAAATGTTTAGTATTTTTTTGGATGCAAGCCATTTCTTCCGGGCGTTTCTTTTCCACTTGGAAGCAGTGGCGTCAACTGGAACTAACTTTAGGTGCCCTGCATTCAAGTTATGACACTATCTCTAGGAAAACTACCATTGCTACGTCAGCAGGAGCTGACAGCATATAAATACTCCCACCGGCCAGCAGGCAGGCAGTTCCAAGCTCACCACCGTACAGTACAGTTCTAAGTTTCTATAGTTTACTCAGTGTTAACCAGTATATTAAATTATTGTTGATCATTATTGTATTGTATTCTTAAATAAATATCTTTTTAAAAAGTCAACTCCGGGTTCTTGAAACATAACTGGCGCCCGAACAGGGACCGCGAAGGCTGATAAGTCAAATAGTGCGACCACTTGTGTCACGTGCGACCAATTGTCTCACCACATCCAAAAAAGACTTGAAGCTCCCACATCAGTGGCTTATTCGCGGTACTCTACCCACAAGGACCCGGACTATCCTCAGACGATAGAAGAAAGGCAAGCTGGCGAATCAACAACAACGCTTAAAACCTGTAAGTAGCTCATCTGTCCTTAAACCCTCTAAATTAGTCATTCCTAAAGAAACCATCCCTGAAATGGCCCAAATAAACTACAAAATCTCCAAAGAAGACTACGACCACATTCCCTACTTTGACGGAAACCCTTCTGAGCTAGCGTTCTTCTGCGAAATTGTCGAGAGTGCATTCGCCACAGTCTGTGCAGAAAACACATTGAACGAGACTATAACCATAATATTCTTTTTATAAAAGTTAAAAGTAAATTACTAGGGCCCGCTAAAAACATACTCCTCTCACAAAACGTAGACCATCTGTTAAATTTATTAAAGTACTTTAAAGAGAGTTTCGCTGACTCGAGATCTTATGAGATACTCAAGGATGAAATTCTACAGAATAAAATGCATGCTAGAGAGTTTCCCATTGACTTCGTCAATAGGATACAAGAACTACGTAATCTAGTTTGTATTAGACTTAAGTTTGACGGACTTACAGCGGACGCCCTGAAACAACTTATAACGCGGGTCGACAAGGAAACAATATTCCACATATATAAATGCCTACCCCCGACATTAAGCAACCACATCATGATCTTTGATCCCAGCACTCTAGACGAAGTAAGAAACGTAATCTACAACAAATGCTCGTTTATCATAGCCAACCTAAACTCCTCTCACGGTCCTAAAAGACCCAACCAACCCTTTCGGAAACCGAACCCGTACAACCAATACCAACAGCCTTATAGATCAAATACCCAATACAGACCGAATCCACAATACACTGTTCCACACGTCCCCATGAATCAGACCCCTAACTACCTTTACCAACCAATTGAATATAATCCCAGGCCTATAGAACCAAGACCTCAAACTTCCCTTTACAGACAACAACCGCAACCACCCCAACGACCAAATTTTGGACAATCTATGAACCCAAACAATCCTAATAACCCGAACAATCCTAACCATCCTTTTAATCGACCCAGATTACCTCCTGGTTACTTTTCTCAAAATACGGTTTCAAAGACTACATCTCTCCACACGAACTGACTCACTGCCAAAATGACAAGCCATCTGGAAATTATTCTGAACCAGATAAAACATATGACTACAGACTTTCCCGCCTAGAAAACTCTCTCGACAAAATAACCGAAAAGTTCGATCATTTTTTAGACGTTGGCCACGGGAGCCAAGAAGGCCCCCCGAATTCAACCTAAACCTTGTAAACAAATCATTACCTCACTTTGTAGATAAATCTGGCTTAAAATGGTTATTAACCATTAATTCTGGTTCATCAGAACCAGTATAATTAATCTGGTTCATCAGAAAATTATATTAACCCAAATGTGGTACCTGCTAACGTCCTATTATTAAAAGATCCCTTCATAATCTCAACCCCCGCAGGAAAAAAGCACGGAGAAACATCATGTAAATTTAATATCCTAGAAACCTTTAATGTAAACCTCCAAACCAAATTTCACCTATTCCCCTTTTCAGACAAATACGATATTTTATTAGGCCATAAAACAATGCAAGAGCTCGGTATGAGCATAGACTTAAATAATAACATCCTTTCCTATCCTCAAGGTACCATTCCCCTAGAATTCACCCTTAAACCCCCGGGCAACGATCCAAATATAGTCACCTTAGAGCAAGGTGTCAATTTTATTGAATTTCCTGTAAAAAATAAAGAATTAAAATACGGTCTAATCAGTGAAGACATAAAAATTTACGATAAATGTACTGTAAAGGAAGGATTATATGATATTGCTAATAATAAAATTCTATGCGAAGTTGAATCCAAAGAAGTAATGGCCATTTGCCCCGAACCTATGGATATTGACGAACCGCAAGAAATTTGTACAGACATCCCCGACATAGTAATGACCAATTGTCCCGAAATGTCCGGGGTGATCCTGTCTTAAATGAAATAAAAAAGGAAATCCCTACTTTAATTAGAACTAACCATATGAATGAAGAAGAAAAAGAAAAAATAACTAAATTACTTCAAGAATATCCCCACATAATCAAAAGAGAAAACGATCGCCTAAGTTCTACTAATCTTTTAAAACATAAAATAAGAACCACCGACGAAAACCCAGTATACACCCGAAATTATAGATACCCAGAAATTTACCGAAAAGACGTACAAGTCGAAACTGACAAACTACTGGAAAACAAAATAATACAGCACTCAAACTCCCCGTACAACAGCCCAATTTGGGTAGTACCAAAGAAACCAGACGCCTCCGGTAAAAGAAAATACGTATGGTAATAGACTACCGTAAACTTAACAACAAGACAGTCGAAGACAAATTACCTCTTCCTAATATTGAGGACTTATTCGGTAAAATAGGACGCGCGACTTACTTCTCAGCCATCGACTTAGCTTCAGGGTTCCACCAAATTGAGATGGACCCCGAATCAGTTCCCAAGACTGCATTCTCTACTGAGACCGGACATTACGAATTCTTACGCATGCCCTTCGGACTTAAGAACGCACCCCCCACTTTTCAAAGGGCAATGAATTCCATCTTTTCTAGGATCCCTAACGTGCAGTATACATGGACGATATTATAATTTTCTCAGACAATCTAGACGAACACATAAAACACATCAAGACTGTTTTCGAAAAACTAAAACAACACAACCTAAAAATACAATTGGACAAAACTGAATTCTGTAATAGAGAACTACTCTTTTTAGGACATATTATCTCGGACAAAGGAATCCAGCAAACCCGGCAAAACTAGAAGCAATTGCGAAATTCCCTATCCCTAAAACGGAAAAACAAATCAAACAATTTCTTGGACTTACTGGCTACTATCGGAAGATGATTAAAAATTACGCTAAAATAGCTAGACCACTGACTCTCGCACTCAGAAAAAACAGAACTATAGTGATCGACGATGATTACAAAAAAAGCTTTTGAAACTCTTAAATCCCTTCTACAGAACAGTCCTATCTTACAACTATCTAACTTTGAAAAACCCTTTATCCTCACAACAGACGCTTCCAATTATGCTATCGGAGCAGTCCTATCCCAGAACATCGACGGAAAAGACCTCCCTATTTCCTTTGCCTCTCGTACGCTAAATAAACAGGAAGAAAACTATTCCACTATAGAAAAAGAATTACTGGCCATAGTTTGGGCCTGTAAACACTTTAGACCATACATTTACGGACGCAAATTTACAATACAGACAGACCATATACCATTATAATGGTTACACAATTTAAAAGAGCCCAATGCCAAACTAATTAGATGGAAATTACAATTAGCTGACTTTGACTTCGACGTTAAGTACGTACAAGGAAAAACCAACTTTGTAGCAGACGCCCTATCACGAAATCCACCAGAAGAACAGAACGTAAACACAGTAGAACCCTCTCCCCTAAGTCCAAATCCAGACGAAGTCCTAGACGAATTCCTCTCTGCCCCTGAGAATAGCGACGACATCCTAGAAGACCTAGCCAGAGCCCTAAACATCACCGCCGAAGACGACAATGAAAGCCAACAAACTCAACACTCTCAAGAATCCTCTAACAGCCAAGTTAAAATAATTGACGACAAAACCCGCTGCATTAACGTGGAAAAATTCCAAATTGTTCTAACCCGAGGCAACCCCGAGACGAAAATTCCAATCGACAGACCGTTTAACAAAACACGGTACAACTGGTACACCAGGTACCCATACTCTAACGACATAGACGAATACTGCCTAGAGTACTTACAACCGAACCATACGTACGGCGTCCTGTGCTCACCTCCTATCGAAAACTCCATTGACGAACAGATATATGACCAAATCTTTGTCCACCTGTCCGACATAATAAAAGACAAATTTCCAACAGTTAAACTTAAACGCTACTACACCAAAAGACTAGACATAACAGACTCTTCCGAACAAGAAGAAACTATTCAAAACTATCACGTTGGCAAAACTGCACACCGTGGTATACATGAAGTGTACAGAACTCTAACTAAACGTTACTACTGGCCAAAAATGCTAGAACATATAACAAAAGTAATTAACAACTCTTCCCTTTGTAAGGAAGTTAAATACGAACGCAAACCAATTCGACAAGTTTACGAGATTACCCCTACACCTTCTAAACCATTCGAAAAACTCCAAGGAAACATATTGCACTACGACGGAAAGCAAATTTTCACTATGATAGACTGCTTTTCAAGAAAACTATATGGGTATCTAATCAAAACGGCATCCGCAAATGAAATTGTTAATTCACTAGAAAACTATCTCAGCATATTCCCTTGCCCCAAAACAATTCAATTTGACAATGGTACGGAATTTAAAAATGGACTAGTAGAAAATTTCCTAAAATATAACATAGAAACACACTTCACTACCTCAAACCACTCAGACTCTAACGGACTGATAAACAGAGTACACTCAACCCTCATCGAAATCATGAACATTGTAAACCGACAACAAATTGCCCCATATACAAAACTTTAAAATTAGCTTTAATAGCACACAACAACTCTATAAGCTCTAACCTGACTATGACACCTAATGAAATTACTTTCGGGATACAGCCCAATACCTACGCAGAAGACCTAATTTTAGAACAAAGAGTCAAGGAATACCATGATAATAGGGAGTTAATATCTCGCGTGATAAAAGAAAAAATTGACAAAAAAAAAGAGATCCGTACAAACAAACTAAACAAAACTAGGGAAAAAGTCGAAATACCCGAGGGAGAAATATTTATTCGAGATAAACAGTATGGAAAAGCCAAACCCAAATTTAAAAGAGGAAATTATTCCAGGGAAACAAAATTAGCCACAGTACAAAGAAAATCATTTAAAATACATCCTAACCTACTAAAACGACCTAGAAAATACACAAACATAACTCTTCCTGTTACAGATAAGAGCAATGACTCACACATCCCACCTGCTGACAACGGGGAATATAGCAATCATACACATACTGCAACTGCTGACAACGGGGAATGTAGTCACCAGCACAGAGATAACTGATCTGACTCACGGACCTGGAATTTTGCCCATTGCACTTAACGAAGCTTACGTCATAGACCGATACTATACTTTTATCCATATCGCTGACGTGCAACTAATTGGCATAGAGTTAGATAAGACCTTTAACGTTATCAGCACTACGTACCAACTCAACAAGACGAATCAAATAAAATCACTCTTTAAATACTACTACTACCTTCGTAATAAACTAGATCACCTAACCCTTAACAAACCCAGAACTAAACGTGGACTCATTAACGGCCTAGGTAAAGCCATATCCTGGCTAACAGGAAATATGGACAGTGGTGACAAAGAACGATATGACAAAATAATAAACACTATAGAACGCAACAGTTTTCATCTTGAGAACAATCTCAAAACCCAAATGGCAATAAACAAGCGAGTAATTGAAGAATTCAATCACGACATACAAATTATACGGACCAACAATGACGAAATGACCACCTTCTTCTCCAACCCTATAGTTAGCCAAATTGAGCTAAATCAACAATTTAATTCTATCCTCTTTAACCTGATCCTTATTGCAAACAAAATTGACGACATGGAAAACTCTCTAGAATTCTGTAGATTAAACACTATCCATTCTAGCATCTTTCTTCTCAAAGATCTTGAGTCACTACAAAGATCTCATAATGTAACCTTCATAACCCCTGACATAGAAGCACTTTGGCAATTAAGCAAGGTACACTGCTCAATAAAAAATTGGAACATCTACTACTTTATTAGCGTTCCCCTAAAAACCTCTTCCTTTGAGACGTACTTCCTCTTATCCTATCCTATAGAGAAAGACAACCACCTCCTGACAATTCATGTCCATCCACCTTTGATCCTAAAAATCCAAGATGAGTTATTTACAGCCACCTGTGAAGAAATCAACAGTGCTATGTACTGCCACAACAAAACCAGCATCCAAAACGACTGTATTCGCCAAATCATCACCTACATCAACCTCGTAGCATGCAAGACGGTGTATACATCAAGCGCACCATTTATCAAGTATATCTCTTTTGTTGACTACTATTTGACTTTCAGAACTAACAGAATCCTAGTGAACAACGACAACTGCAATGACACCATGTTCCTCACTAATACCAGCCTCATAAAACTGACCAAAGACGAGACCCTGCTAGATGGCAAAGCTATCCACATATACAAAGACTCCAAAGGCATACTAACGACTGCCCCAGTGTACACACACACACCAACATGAATGTATCCTTTGAGGACCTCCACAGAATCAACCTAAAAATGGAACCGCTGGAGCTACTAAAAGAAATACCCAATAACTCGGCGACCATGTACTATTACATCGCCATGGTAATAGCCCTATTATTACTGTTATGTCTCTCATATTTTTGCTGTGCCTGTAGAAGGAAGACAACTCCACCGCTAGGTACCCAGCCACCAACCTCGCCTCGACAGCCAGCACCAGCCCCAATCTACCCTGGACTTCCGTGTCAATTGTCGCAGGAGCTCCAAACTTGAGGAGGGAGGAGTTATGACACTATCTCTAGGAAAACTACCATTGCTACGTCAGCAGGAGCTGACAGCATATAAATACTCCCACCGGCCAGCAGGCAGGCAGTTCCAAGCTCACCACCGTACAGTACAGTTCTAAGTTTCTATAGTTTACTCAGTGTTAACCAGTATATTAAATTATTGTTGATCATTATTGTATTGTATTCTTAAATAAATATCTTTTTAAATAGCCAACTCCGGGTTCTTGAAACATAACTTCCATGATAACTTCGGCCTCACAGAGTGGGCACTGAGGTGTATCTTTAATGCTAATTTTAAACAGATGGGCCTGCAAAGAGTCATGTTCGTCTGTAATTTAAAATCTGCACCAGATCTTTTAGGGGCAAGTCGAGTGGGATTCCAGAGGTTAATAATTTCCATTTTTTACTTCTTAACCCTTGCACTCTTCTCTGGTTCATAATTTCCTGGTACTTTTGCCTTGACATCCTCGCAGACTGCTGATAAGTGACTGATTCATCGGGTGGCGTATCCGTTTTTTGCCATCTGTCTCACAGTAGCTGAGTACTCAGTAGTATACACACTCCAGAGCATCTATCAACTTCCCTTTTCATGTTTCGTAGGAGCTAATTCATTCCTTGAGGCCGTAGTAGACAATAGTGACTGAATCGCTGCTTGAGAATCCATAAAGAAAACATTTTCTTTAACGAATGTTTCAGAGAAGTTACCTTTTTTACTACTTCACTAACTGCTCTAATTTCAGCGTCAAAGTTGTTTGAGCCATCCGCTCATTATTAAAATGAAATAATGGGCATATAATAATAATAATAATACACTTTATTTAAAAGAAAATATTACATACAAAAAATAAGTAAATTAGTATTACATATAGCATGGCATGAAGCCATCTGCCAGAGTTTGGTTATTAATTTTACATAAAAAGAAAAGCAAAATTACATTTAACAAAGAAAGTTTCTATTTTGTTTTATTATAATTATTAATTATGAAATTGTAGGTATTAATGATTGGCTTTATTTCTATAATCTTGAGCTTGTTGAACAAATTTTACAAAATCAAGGCAATCAGTTATATTGGAGAGGTAAGAAATCACAAACTGTGATGAAAGTGAACCCATTCCAAAGTGTAATTGACGAATATGAGCCAGTGCAGAACATTGGCATAAGAAGTGGAACATTTCCTCTCGTTCATTTAGATTACAGAAGTGGCACCGCTCTTTACCCGGGTCTTTATTAAACCATGGGACACAATTTAGATTGAGTAATTCACCCCTTATTTTGAACAATATATTCAAATCTTTAAGATTAACCTCTTTATTTAGGCTAACATTATATGTAGAAAGAATACAGACATTTATATGTATA